>JBAJNP010006760.1:0-24599 GCA_036877545.1 Yasuhikotakia modesta | reverse complement strand
AAGAAGAGGGGATTCCACACATTGGTAAACATGGCCTTGTCCCAACTGTTTTGAGATGTGTTGATGCAACGAAATTTAAAATCAACTTATTTTTCCCTTAAAAAGATACATTTTCTCACGTCATCTATGTTGTATTCTGAATAAAATATTGAAATTTGAAACTTCCACATCATTGCATTCTGTTTATATTCACAATTTGTACAGTGTCCTAACTTTTTTGGAATCAGGTTTGTACTTTTCCTCAGAACTACTAATAAAAAATGTCAAGTCTTGGTTTGTGAACCAATAGCATAGTGTGAGTATGGCTGCGGTGTGTTAGGTAATAGACTTTGAGACAGATATTTATGTCTTAACAAGTTCACAGATTTTGACAGCAGTTGGTTTCTTTCCTTTATAAATTCTTTAACCAGCCCCGCAGTGTAACGTCAGCAGTAGAACTATACATTATGATCAGAGAGTACAAGCTGCTGTAGGCAACCTGTGAACTAAAATGGCACACTTTATGTGAAGTCAGTGAGCCCATAGGGTGTCCTTTAAGTTCTTCTTTTGTTATTTTAGGGTTCAGAAGGGTGCTCACAAGCACACCCTTTGTGGCCATTGCCCACCCTAAGGGCAGGATTTTGCAAGTGTTTCTTGTTGGCAGCTGTGAGGCACAACCATCCTGTCAGTTTGGGGTAGTAGGAGTGACTCCTATATTTAGTTCACACACAGAACAATAACTAAAGTGAATTCACTTAAAAATAATTGCAGTTTGTCATTCCCAAAACTTGTGTGTACAATGGCAAAAAAAATGTATAATGATAGACAAAGTGTTGTACCATGTTGAGAAATATTGCACAGGCATTTTTTGCTGTTCAACAGCACACAGATGAGACAATTTTGCACGAGGAGATTATATATGTGACGATTTGTGTACTTATTATAGCTGTTGGACATTTAATAGTGTTGATGCTGAGTCTCATTAGCCATTTAGCTTGGGCAGAGCGGACTTGCTAAGCTTGTAGTATTTGAAATAGTGATGATGTTATTAGAGCTGGTGAGAAAAATTCTGTTGCAGATCATGAAAGCCTTACAGTGTGCATACCCAGTTAATACAGTACAAATGTTAGTTTAACAGAAAAGCACTGGTCCAGTCCTGAGTGGCGACACACACAGGATTTGTTGGTGGAGGGAAAATAAATTGTAAAAATTAACAGTCCAACCTCTGACTGAAAAATAAGTTACTTTATATGAACGTCCTAGAACTGCTGTATAAAATCAAGAATGTAGATACTGACATGGAGGTGATTAGAGTGTCTGTGATGAATCACAGCCTCACTGTGATAAGTACAACAGTTCATATTTTCTGAAACATGAAACACTATATTCCAGTGAACACAACGCCTCAAACGATGTCACCATACTTTACTGCAGTGAATTTCTGTAGACCATATATATTAAAAAAGTATCACAAATGATTGCAGAAAAGAAGAATCGTGCAATAAATTATACACAAATGCACATGCAAAGCCAACTTGAACACACACACACACTACACCCACTCATATGACACACTACACACGCTGAGGCTCTTTCCTGCATTACCTGCCGTCATGTTGCGTGAGGCCACGGCAAGAGAGAGACACCCGAGGAGAACAGGTAGAGAGAACGAGAGGGCCATTCTTCCACCTGCAGATAGAGAAAGAGAAACGACTGGCATTATTAGAGGAGGACAGGCTAAGTGTGAAAACAGAGGGTGGAGAGTGATTGTTTAAAGGGTGAGAGATGAGCGCGAGAGAGGTTTCTGATGGATGAGAGGAGAGAGGGGGTGGGAGGGGCAGAGGCATGAACGAGAAGCAGGACTTGCGGACAGACGGTCCTTCTGAAATCTCCCAACAGCTGATCTTCTCTTCTGCATTCACAGTCAGTCTACCAAGACAGAGTCAGACGCAACAGGGCGCTTTTCCTTCCTCAGCCTACAGATTTACTTAATGTCTACATCAAGGTGCGAGAGCTGCCCAGTTGGCCCCCATCAAAATTCTCTTCCCACCGAACTGCTTTCTGACTCAGAAGCTCCCGTAAGTCGGTCGCGTGTGGACGGGGGTGGACGTGAATGATATTTGTTGTTTCAGTCAGTGAATGTTCATCATTTGTTGCTGTTGGTTTTGATAATGCTACTTGTGGTATGAGTTTGTTAATGGCCAATGGCATAAGGTAACTAGCAGCTGGTTACCTGCCGATATGTGTGAATTACAGGGTACAAATAATTACAGCAATGGACTTAATTTGCATGCAGAAGCTGTACTTAAAAATACATCTAACTCAATGTTTTTGTATTTGATAACATAATAACAAACCCATTGTAATGGGAGGTTATTATTTTATGTTATCAAATTTTTTGCATTTGATAACAATATCAAACCCATTTTAATGGGAGTTTTTTAAATGTGAAACATTTATGCTAAACAGTTTACAAAAAGAAGTTTGTTAGGTTTTAAAGCATTTAATACGGTATGGTATTAAGAAAAACATAAGAAATAGAAAACATTAAATACGGTATCGTGCACATTTAAATTGAACACAAAACAGAATTTGGACACTTTGAGGTTGCCAAACCAGTGGAACATGAAGTACACCTGCGGCCACTCTGTTCAGACACCTGTGTGAACTTGAGGGAATACATCCACTAAAAATAGACCTGGAATCAGTTAGTTGAATGTGGCATGAGTCTCCAAAACATTTTTGGGGACGCTTCCATGAAATACAATGACTTGTATTAATTTAAATATATATTTTTGCCAATATGGCAATGTAATAATTTAGCTGTATTGTGTAACCTGCACAATAACTATATAATATAAGCTACTTTATTTCTCTCTGTGAGAATGAATGGTTACACTTCCAACATAAAGTTGCCAGTCAACCACAGAGTAACATTTTGTTCACTCAGAAAAGCTCATTTTTATTTACATTTGCTGAGTGTTAAATTTGGACCCTGTTGAGGAGAGGAAGAGAAAACCTAACAGAAGGATGCAATAACAGGACATGTTTACATGCCACTGTAATGAGCAAAGAATTGCGGGAGAGAGGCTTCAAAGAGCCATAACACCACAGAGAGTGAAATCTAGGACATAGATCACATAAAGCGACGGGTTTGTGATAAGAACCAGGGCCTTTCAGACACAGACATGCTCACATACACGCTCATGAAATCACCATCATCCAGAACTAATCTACATAAATTAATTCCAGTCAGATGATACGCTAATACAAAACACAGGTAACAAGGCAAGAAGACCTAACTCAGCTTTACACTTTCTGTCGTACCCACAATAGAAGCAATTTCTAGTTATTATTCACAGTTCCTAACTGGTCTCAAAGGAGTATGAATGACTATATGAACCATAACGCATTTCATCCCACACTATAAAAGCAGACAAGGCTTTCCTTCACAGGAGTGAAACTCACTGTAAGGGAGGTCTTAGAATGAAAGACAGGTTAGGATTAACTTTAGCTGGAAAGGCTGTAAGGGGAAGGATTTTCATGAATGCAGTGAACATATGGAGGGCGTAGAGCCTTGACAAAAAACACAGAACTAGATAGACAGAAACAAACTGAGACAGAAGCTTTGTTCCAAAACTGCATCGTTATTGCCAACTGCCTACACGGGTCGCTGACTTCTAAGGGGCCATTCACGCAGCGTGTGCTCTTGTGTTACGCCTGTGCTATTTTCTACTTTGGTCCATGTAAACAATGATGAAAAATTGTTTCAGCGAATCAAAACAACGGACCAATCAGATGGGGCGTGATAAGCATATTTACATATGGATAAGTGTATTGAGTGTTTATATTGGCAATAGTTTATGGGAGTTAATGTGCCTGTAAACACACCTTCTGTTCAATTCCGTTGAGCTCCGTCTAGACAGTTTCAACGCTAGAATACATTCCATAAAAAGCCCCTGCGGCAACATCATAGCTGAAATTAAACCTCATAAGTGACTGATTTGGAACACACTACCTAGGCCGTAACTCAGCTCAGCATGTGCGCCACACAAACAAGTGGACCAGCACATGAGACTTATCTCAAATAGTTTGATATTAGCATGTTGCTAAGCTAAAAATGACTTATAAATATAAGCATACATACCACAAGAGTAACAAAAAAACTGAATATTATTAACAATTATTAACAGTTTAATTAATACATTAATTATTTCATGGAGAATTAAACTGTAGTTTATAAACTTGTCCACCATTTTGGATGGACCTCTTACAGGGTTTGCTGCAATGCATTGTGGGATTGCCTTTGGATTTAACATGATGCTGCCTTGGAATTTAGTTGAAGCAAATAATACCCAGGTCATTATGCACATCACATCGCCAGTTGCTTAGCTGGCATGCACAAATTTTGAATCTGCCATCTTCACTCATAGAGCCATCTGCTGATTGGCTGATGACATTACTAAAGTTTTCACAGTCCCAAGCCCTTCACTAGTAACTAACTCTGAGTTAAGACATGAAAGGCAGCAGACAATTAAACCAGTCCATTTTAAAGAGACCTTGAAAAAACTCCTTTTAACAAAAATTTTAAAAAGTTTTACATCACTTAACACAGCTGCAAAAAAGCAGCTTTGTTAAAAGTGCATTACACAATTTCAGAGAAATGTTGAAAACTGAGCAAACAATTTTGTGAATTGTAAATATTTACTTGGTGTCTGTACTGTGTGTGCGCTAAAATAATATTAATAGCCTTGGCTGTCTAAATAAATACTAGAAAAACACCACCCATAACACTCCCATAGCCAATCAGCATTGTGGGCAAATGCACCAGCTGTTTGTTGTTGCTTTTGTTGCAAAGCATGTTTGTTATTTATGGGTAGACCAATAAGAGGCAGGATGTGTTTATTTGGGTATGTTAAATTCAAGTATCACTTACTGCATCTTTAACACTACAAGCCCATCTTCAGCCATCTTCAAATATCAGCCCAGGCTATTTTGGGCTGGTCAGGATGCTCAGACTAACAAAGCCAGATATGACATCACCACAGAGCTTCAGGGTTTACACTTTTCAGTTGCTTTTATCTACAAATGGCTCACAAACAGCTGTCTCTGCGTATTAAGCCAGGACTGTAGAAAGTAGTAAGATTGGAAGAAATACTCACATCACCTTTAAAATGCTGTCTGGTTGGACAGCTCACTAGGCTTTGGAACAGAGCTGCTGTCAGAGAGCGGCTGATGCAGGCAACCGTGCCTGTGAACAAGAGCGTTTGAGTTGTGACTGCTGCTTTGTTATGTGAAAATGAAGCTAATGAAAAGCGTTTGCTGCGGTGCTGGGTGAATGCACACACACACACACACACAGTGGCATGAAGACAAGGCCTCCACCTGAGGCATAAAACTGACCGCTTGACAGCAAGCTCCCTCTGTCCTCTGTTTAACATATTGTCTCTCGCTCATTTTTATCCAGGCCATTGTTTTCTTTATGGCATCCTCGTTCATTGCAAAAATCATTGCTGTTTTTCTTGTGTCTCACTATTCATTCTTATGTTTCTACAGTGCAATTACTCTCATTCTCTCCTCCTTCATCTTCGACTGGCTTGTCTCGTGAAAACAAACTGTCTTTCACACCATCTTCTCATTATACATGGTCTTAATGCTATACACTATGTTAAGATCGTTTCTGTATAACATGCTTCTCTGTGTGCTGAAGATATCTGGATGATGCATGTATGGTCCCCAGAACTGATAACAGGACTTAACATGTTATTGTGTTTTATATCAATAATCCCTATGTTTTTCATTAATGCCGTCTCTAATGTTCCTCTAACATCAACATCAACATGTAATGAAGACTGAACCCTGAGGTAAAACTGAATCCTGAGGTTTTTTTTTAAGCTAGACTTAAACCTGTAGACTCTACCTGTTCGGTTAAGCTGGTGCTTAGCTAGTTTAGCTGGGCTACCTTTCTGACCAACTGAAAAGTGTCCCTTTCAAACTAGCAAACAGACAAACCCCACCAGGGTTGGAGACCAGACTTCACTGTTTTAACACTCACTGGATTAACAAGATTTTCAATATGAATATCTGTGATGTCTCCAATTATGTAAGATTCTGTGGTGCAAAGGAATACTGTTAAAATTCAGAAGGTAGGCGTGCCTTAACTTTTATGGTATTAAAGCCTCTGATGGACACACACGTTTCATGCAAATTCATTCAAATGCACTTGGCAAATAACAGGTGGCAATTTCTGTATGGACGTAGAAGAAAAAGCACAGCTCATTTTGACTGAAACCAAAGCCGAAAAGTGCCTAATTCTGTTGCCAAGCAACCATTCATGTACCCTCTTTCTGCTCTCTCTTTGACTTCTGTCAAACTTACTTGATGTTTTAACCCCTGGTGACACACAGTCTTCCCCACGCCTCTGTAAATGAACCATCTCACCTGTCTGACTGCAGAGGTGATGAGAGAACTCTGTGGGTTTGTTGCAGCCTCTCATCTCTGCCTCATGTAGCCTAAATGTGTGGATTAGCGTTTCACACTTGAGCAGCTATTAATACACAAAATATCAATATTACACACAAAAATAATAGTAAATGAGCACAAAACAAAGGGCTTTAATATGGGCGGGGCTTTGCTGCCTGAATGTTTTCCGTAACTAGTAGTGCTAAGATTATTACTTATTATTGCTGACACTTTATATATTTCAACTCTAATTATAATATGCTACGGCGTAATTCACCCTTCACTATTACAAACAGACTAGAAACAGAATGAAACTTAACATTGTGTGTGTTAGTGAGAAAAAGGTGATATTACTTTTTTAAGAGTTTAGACGTTAGATTTATCTGATAATAAAATAAAACAGGCTGAAAACAAATAAAGCTGAGATAGACTGAATGAATAAGGGATCTGGTCTAGGGAACAAAACATCATAAAAAAGATCACAGAGTGGCCACAGTAAACAACCACCTAAACAACCACCTAAAGTACCTCAGTGACCCGCCATAGCAACCACATGGCAAAAACCTAGTCTAAAAACCTTTCTGAACACCGTAGCAACCCTTATAGCCATGCCCTGGCAACCATCCACAAAAACTAGCATAGTGACAGCAACGTGAAGTGTAACTCGCATCTTAAGAAAATGTAACAATTACAAATTTATATTTTTAGTCTTTACTTTTAAATTAATAACGTTTCTTGGTATTTATATTCAGGTGTAAATTCTTGTCACTTAATCTCCAGTTGCCAGGATGGACCAATCACGATTTATGATAACAGGATAAGCTGTTTTAAAATCGATCTGTAAAGATGGGCAGATTTCCATATGTTTGTGAGGAATGAACCCAAAGAACAAAGTAGATGTTAGATTACACTTTCTATTGCACAACTGTCTCCAAAAATAAAAGAAGAGGAAAATCCCTTTGTGTCTCATAGGACACAAAGTTATTTCCTACCACCCATTGTGCCACATTTACCCTCTCCCTGTCACGTTCTGTGAAAAGAACATTGAATGATTTGAGCCTGGCTTCTTTCTTGCTATCGACCTGTCCACTAACTGATAGGGCCACTGCGCACCAGGTGGTTGGATGTAAATTAGGGTGCAATGGGCACAGAAACTCCACCAGACAAGCGTGCATGTGTCTCTTAATAAAGGACATACGTTCTCACTGGGTTTTTCAGTACTTACAGTTGCAGGAAATAAAACAAAAGCCATCCAAAGTGAGGTAAACTCTTTATTCCACTACAACACATCCCGCGCAAGCCGGCATCCACTGCCGGTAATGCGGCTAAATCTGAAGGATTCAAAGGGAAGTTCAAAGATGTCAGTTATAATTCCTCCAGAATCACAGGAGATGTCTGAGTTTGGGAGCTCGGCTGGTGGAGTACGTGACCAGACGTCGAGAGATGTAATTCAAGCTGGCAGAATGTGAAGCTAATAAGCCTGAGCACATAATACAGTCAATAATCATTCAGAAAGAGAACAGTACTGCTGCTGCATTCATCCAGCCTGGACTCCCTCCTGGATCTGGACTCACAGCGCACAGTTCAAACAGACTGTGATGACCTCACAACCCCAATATAAACACACAAAATTAGCCCATTAGTAAGTGCTCTTCAAAAGGTTAGCCTGCTGTCTGTATATGTATATAAATAAAATACGTATTTTGAGTTAATGTCTTTAAAGAAAAATTCTGCTATTATTTGCTAATCATTATTATTATTTTCTGACTGACTTTATTTCTGTAAAGCCCAGGAGAAGATGATAATAGTGAGGTTGCTTTGTTCCATACAATTGAAGCAAACACAAACGTAATGTCTGTCAAGCTTCTAAAAGTATAAATATAAAAACAGTTACTTTATGGTACATATCCACTAGTCACACGAGAGCTCTGCACAAATGTTACATGCCAATAAACTTTTACTGTAACTAGATTATCCAGTTTTATTAGAAAGGTATATGTATATAATATATACCTCAGTTATGAATACAATATACCTCAGTTATGAATATGTATGAAATCTCTTCAGCCCCTTCAATGTATTTCTCTTCATTTATAAAGAAACCACAACTATACAACAACATTAACTGTTAACATCTTCAGAAATATCAACACTCACTTACAGTAATCGAGGTTAGAAACCCTGTCATTCTCTTCTATACTGAGAATATGATGATGCCGTTTCAACAAACAAAATAATATACTATCATAAGCATACAGCGTACAAGTTTATTTTTAGAAACTGTTTGACTGAGTCATCAGAAAATTGACAGTATTTTTATGACTAAGATGGGGAGAAAAATCTGCTCCAAGACACATGGTACAGCTCACAGGCTGCCAAAAAGAAAAAAACTTGCTTGGAGGACATGCCGCTCAAAGACACACTAGGAAACAGTGAGATGCAAACATTCACAGACTCCCATTGAGTCACACGAGTGAAACACACCAGGACACAGGAGAACTCATGCTGAGATACACGCCCACACAGATCACAGAGACAGAGAGACAGAGCGAGAAGATGCAACGTTGTCACTCCAAAATCAATCCCATGATGCATCAGTGTGAGATGTAGCAAACAGCTTATTGATAATATATGTCACAAAGACAAAAGGCTAGATTGTCACATCACCACACACACACACACACACACACACACACACTATTACACACACTGACATCTCTCTGCTTCTGCAAAGCTCTGCTCTTGACACACATACACAAACACACACACACAATTGCTCACTTTAATCTTATATGAGGGTAAACTGGTGTATCAAAGAAGTGTTTGATTTTTTGTTTTATTCAGAAAAATGAATAAACAAATGAAACATGGACAGTATATTGTTTAAAACCATTTTAAACAAAATATTATAACACATTTAATAAAAGAATTAATTAAAAGAAAAGAAAGAATTAATTATAGCACAACCATAGCAAAAATAAGGAAACAAATGACAAACAGTTTTTAGCTAGTGCAGCCTCTGATTCCATCTGAGAAATCTGATTCCATCTGGGTGGAGAATGTTGGGTTGCTGTGTATTATTATTGCCTGTCCTTTATTTTAACCTTTGTCAAAAGAAGCTAAATTTGTTGTTCTGTTACGTGGTGTATCTACAATATGAATTTAGGCTTCACTGACACACTGGTGTGTCTGAACATAGAAAGAACAGTCATGCCTTTTCTCATGTGAGAGGGGACATTTCTTAAAACTACAACTTGTCATTTTGTTTGTTTTAAAGAAAAAAAAAATCAGTTTTTGAGAAAGTACATCAGATGATTGTTCAAATATTTACCTTCATTTCATTTGTAAGTCGCTTGCATAAAAGTGTCTGCTTTTAAGTTTGTAAGATGTATAAATAAAAATGAATAATTGGTCTGTTTTTTTCCAGGAAATGTCAATTTGGCTTTTTTGTTTCAACAGAGGTAACAGAAAGTATGTAAAGTAACCTGCAATGTTATGTTTTAAACAGAGATGGCGAAAGAGAGGCAAAAATTAGACAAAAGATTGCAGCTTTAAAGTCAGAACAGGAGAAGCAAGACCTTCAATTATAAGGGCCAGACTGAGGGTGGTCACTGTGTTTTTGCCACAGTAAAAAATGCTCCACAAAAATTATAAGTGGGCCTCAGGGAAAACAACAAAATGCTAAAAAATGCATGATATGACCCCTTTAAGCATTTATGAATCTCAAATTGCTATGTGTCATATTACATCAGCTTCCACAAATACCCTGGTGGGCTCCTGGGTCCTTTCTCTGAGAGTGTTATGTTGTGTTAAGATCCCTGGTTTCAACAGAGATAAGAGTCTGTATTTTTTGGTTGTTATCTGGTCTACCACTCTGACCAAGCTGGTTAGCTTGGTCTGGTTTTTCAGAGAAATTTTAGGTTCTTGTTAGCTAGTCAGGCTGGTAGACCAGTTAGCCAATGAGCTAAATGCCAGCATGGCCAAGCAGTACAACCAAGTCAAACCAGGCCAGACCACCGAAAAACACCATAGGCTGGTTTTAGGTGGGTATTTTTAAGAATTTCTAATATCATGGACAACTTCTTATCCCTGACACAGCTCTTCACTCCACCAGCCCTTCATCTAGTCAGGTCAGTCTAAATAAAAGACATTCTGGTCCTCTTCTTCCCTCTCCAGCAGGTGGTAAGCCCTTCAAGGACGTCCTTTGAAGGAACTCCACGATCCATCAGAGCCCACTGCCACCTGAGTTAAGAGTCTATAGGCAAGATGTGAGAAAGACTCCATCTCCTCCACCAATGAGCTTTAAAAGGCCACCTGGAATGGACTGTACTTCAGCTACAGTCCCCTGAGGGTGAGAATGGCTTCGGGCGGCCAGCGCTGTTTTCAAAACTCTGCAGCAAAAAGCACGCTGAAGCACACAAAGGCAAGAATGTGGCAGCTCTGGACGACTTTAACCACAACAGCTATGCCATCAGGGCTATTGTGTATAATGAAAATGAAGAGTGTGGGCCATTCAAATGCACAGCGTTATGTGGATTGGAGAAAGGGGTGGCATGTGGAGATTAACACACACACACACACACACACACACACACACACGTATGTATGTACACAAGCCAACAAACAAAACTAATTGCTGAAAGGAAAATACACACTCAAGCAAACTGGGGATAATGCATTCTGGGTAAAATTAGGCCTCTAGCCATCGATAATGAGAATTTGGAGAAAAGCAACAAATGTAGGCTGTGTCTGCTTTCAGACATGAACAACATAAAACATCAGACATAAACAACACCCAGGCTGCTGTTGCAGGAAGAGGCACAGCTGGACTTTACAACTAGCAGTCAACCATGATTTGCACCAGAACTGATTTTTATAGCCATTCAAATGATTGAAAGCCACCATGAAACGGCAGTAACGTCAGTAAAATGCAATAACTTATTTGATATTGAAACAGGACGTGGCGTGGATCAAAGGGTTTGTGTCTACAGCTTTTGGTTTATAACACATCACCAGCCAGGACATTTTTATGTGTGTGTGTGTTCTGCTAATTAAATATCTGCTAATTTTTTCAGCTGCTAGGACTAAACTAGCATTGGAGAAACCTAAGTAACTGCCGCTGACTAAAACTCACTGAAACTACTTTTTTTTATTTAACAGTCCATTTAATTTAAAGGGGATTCAAAAATTTAACTTGGTTCTATTGTTTCCATAATTTCAAATAGGAAGCAAAGCTTAAAACTTCAGTGCTTTGCTTAACACCTCAATCTTGGTAATAAATCTTTCCTTCTAATTCGCCGTCTGATTAGCTCAGTAGTGGATTTATTAGCTTAGTCACTTCTCCTTTTCTTCCCTCAGCTGTTCTGCCACTCACACAGTCATTTACAGCTAACCACTGAAACAAGTAAACAGTCCATTCAGACCACACACAGGCTGAAATATGTGATCACTGGCACAAACTATCCTTTAACTTTATGGTGGGTAAATCTGTGGTCATTAGGAATTATAGGCATTAGAATTATAGGCCCTTATAAAGCAAAGTGCTGCAGTCAGCAGAGTTGTTTTTGGTCTGAGGCCTTTTTTGTATAAGATTGACCAGGCCTGTGTGTCAGTTATTCCCTTATACACACATGCACGCACACACACGCCCGCACACACACGCACACATGTACACACACAGACTGATTCCTGAAGTCTCTCTCTCCTCCTGCTTCTGATCTCCATCTGGTCTTGGATTTATCGTTGACTGCCAGCTCTCCCGTTCTGTCTCTCTCTTTCGTTCTCCCCCCTCTCTCTCCCTCTCTCCCCTCCTTCTCCTGTGCAAATCTGGCTTACGACACAAACACCATTATCTTTACAAAACGCACCCATATCCAAAGCTTTAAAAAACATAATGTTAGCATAATGCTGGAGAAAACCTGCCCACAAAGTCAGCATCCTATGCAACAGCCGGCCATTAATCATGACCACAGTTTCACAAAACACATACTGAAGTCTATTATCAGCCATTTTAAAGGAATAATGCAGAACAAACGTTAGCGTGACTGTGTAAGGGCCTGATAAGAAAACACAGCAGTGTTGCACACGTCCCAGTGGCCAGGAATACTAATGAAAGACACTAAATAAGTGACAAGCCCCTGTGAATGTGTAATTTCTGCCATTTACTATTATTGCTATAATTTATTGTTATAATAATGCTTTTGTTTAGATTCTTATTGCTAAATACTAACATTTCTGCACACTGCCATTACATGTCTAAATACTCAGAAATCTGTGAATAAGAAGAGATAAAATGTTGCCATAGATTTATATTGGTGGTGGTACATGAGATAAATAACCAATATACAACCACCAAGAACACCCTAGCAACATCCCAGTTGTTTAAAACATTCACAGCATCTTAGTAAATGTAGAAACACTCTGGCAACCACACACAGCACCTTAGCAGCATTGCAACAGGTTTTGTTGTAAAAATGTTTTTTTATTACTGCTGTTGAATTGTCTCCATGTTACATTTGTAGCATTAAATTTTGTAGTGCACAGAGGAACTGTGTGTTTAATATACTCCTGAAAGTCCCTCACTGCCAACAGCTACAGCTTAGATTCATTACTGATGGACAGTCAGAAACAACATCCTCATCTCCTTTCTCAGAGGATGTTCAACCCTGATGCTTTTCTGTGACCTGTGCACCACATCCATCTCCCCATCTGTGTCCAAGCTAACAGATCCCAATCAGTTCTGCCCCCAAAGCTGTTTCTTGTCATTGATTTTGGAATGTAATATTATAGAGTTCTTACCTTTTATTGACGATTTTTCATGTTTTAAACCATTTTCATCCCATATCCACAAAATATTTCTTGCCCTATAGAGACGCAAAAATCCACAAGCTTGTGCAAAGCTTTTGCTGATAGATGAGTCTGGCTGAATTTACAGAGAGAGCGGTGCTTTATATGCTCACAATGTCCATCTTATGAAAGGCAAAAAATAAAAAAATCAATATGCCATATGGAAATAGATTTTCAGTATTCTGAAAGACTTTTATGCAGCCACTATCTACAAATTGCAGACATGGAGTCTGGAAAAGAGGCAGGAAACAGGAAATGGGATTGGAAGAGAGAGACAGAAAAGGAAGAAATATTAAAGTAGTAGATGATGGACAGGATTAGTGTAGATATGAATCACATTAGTATCTAAATGCTGTTAGCGTGGAGCTTGCAGTACAAATTACCTTTGGGAAAAGCTAAGACAGGGTAAGAATTGACCCTCTGGATTTCAAAGTGCCGTTGATGCATTAAGTTCCTTCACCTCCCTGAGGCGGGCAGGTTCAACGCTTGTACGATAGCAAAAACCATTTAGCGTCTTATCGGCAGTGTCGAGACTCTGAACATCACGCCGGGCGTGACAGAACAACAGAGAAACAAAAACAGCATGTGCTGAATGAAGTGCATTCTGCTGTAGAGCTTCCTCAATGTACATATCTAGATACAAGCAGCACTGAGGCGACACGCTGGGTGTCTATTACAGAACAGCAAAAGCCATTGTTAAGATTTGTAATATGTAACGGAATATACAGTTCTGCTAGTGGATCTCTAGTTAACTAAGTGTACTAAGTGTCTCAAACTAAACAAAGATTTGATGCCACATGGAAACTCTGGCAAATTGAGATGATTAGTTCTAGATCAAAAGTTTTTATGTCGCTGCCTGTACCGTTCCAAACAGATTGATTATAAAAAGACAGCCAATCGTATTGCATCTGGTGATTTTAGGCAGCGTTTGCCATTTTTGTGCGGAAATTGCATCAGACAGTATTTGAACTGACTGTGGGCGTGATGTCCGAGGCCAAGACTGTTACCAGTCAGACGTTACAAAATGTGAACGGATGCAAACCTGGAAATATGAGTGAATCTGACAGAGATGGAGAGAAAAACGAAACATAAGTGAGAGGAAAGACAAGATGTGGTATCACTGGGTTTTTCGTGAGAGTCCGTGTCAGTGAGTCAGAGTGGGCGGCAGAAAAGATATTAAGGTGTGGGACTCATCACGGCCATGCCTGTACCTCATCCTCTCGAGTCTCATTGTGCTGACCTCGCATGCCACTCAAGGAAGTGCATTTACCTGCCAGCTGAACACAGCAACCCACAATGCAGTTCAATCTGTCAGCCTCCAGCAATTTGTACACCTGCTGAGCTTCTCCGCGGTCCTGCAACAGCTACAAACCTCAAACCAAATAGGTGAGGAACAAGTCAATTAGTCTGTCCATCAGTAGGGCTTTCCTCACCACTAAAGCGCTGCTGTAATGGCAGTGTTAGTCGAAGTGGCTCTTGATCCGTGGAGTTATTTCAGCCTTTCTTCACCCGGCTTGAGTCAGCAGTCACGCAGGGTGGATGTCCTCTCATAAAGTCCTCCTTTAGCGATCCGTCCTGTCAGTCTGCTCAGCATGTGTCTACTGCAGGAGTTGGCCACTCACTCACTGTGTAAATGTGCGTGTAAGTAAAGAACACTGACTCACTAAAAGTGATAACTACGCTAAAGTTTATGCCAGGAATGCTGTCACTTCAGGACAGAGTCCTGGCGGAGAGGAGGACTAGGGTGCTTAAAGTCAACAGAAAGTGAAAACTGGCACTATTTAGTCACATAATGACTATATTATGGTCTTAATGTGAATCATTTATCTGTGCATGTTATTCTAGGGGAAAAAAATCTGTTTTTGTAGTTAAAAAGTATTTACTTGCCCTGCCTTTTAAACAACACTCCATTTTGGCTGACATCGTGGCAGCATGGGTGGGAACAACAGCTAATTGTCCAACCAATAGCCAACCCATGTGTTTCAGCCACTTGATCCTAATACATATATTTTCCCACTAAATATCCTGTTTTCTACATTAAAGTAGTTACCTAAGAGAATTCACATTGACTGCTTGTGTAAATGTTTCTAGAGGCCACAACCTCATTCGCAAACCATTTGTGAATCCAAACAAAATGTTTGAACACAGGTCAAATAAATTGTGGACACTTCAAACAGTTTAGGTAATTAACATGCTCAGCTGCATCTGCTTGTTTAAATCGATTGTGCAATGAATAACAAAAGCATTACAAGTGTATCTGTCTGTCTGTCATTCTATCTGTCTGTCTAAATTAGGTTTAATATCTGTATCCTAAATAAACCATGTATTTATTGTTGTTCAGTCTTTTATCTAGACACATAAATATTGTGTTCAACCAGCAGACCCACATGGACATGATAAAAACTTTATTATTCATCATTCCTCTAATTAAGAGAGTTTGTTAACTCACTCTGTGCCCTCAGGGGGGTTTATTTCACTGATGAACACATAAGTAGTGCGCTTCAGAAATGCCAATTAACCCCATTTACACTTCCAGACGCTCCACACCTGCACACAGACAAACTGCAGGAATGCCATCAAAATATCTGAAGAAACACCATCAAAACAAATCGGCATGAAAGCCAGCAAATATAGTAGTGATATACTCATTATTCATTTATAGTATGGATACAAATTGGCCATTTAACACTAAAGAAACTAAACTACAATTTTAAATACAGCTGCAAAGGTGAGTCAGACTGGGTTGATTGCCAATTTGCAGTTTGTGTCAGCTATAAAGGAGATCTGACAGTTAGCACTCTGATATGTTAGTCTTCAAAGCAACAAGAGGAAAATAACACAGCGCTACAGAGGCGGAATAAACGCTGTCTAAATTACAGGTGCATCGGTCACAAAAACTACCAAGCGACTTAAAATGTCAAGAAGAACACCTCAAAAAATAGAATCAACACACCAAACATGCACAAACTGCATCAGCCAGACAGAACAGTGGTTGGTGCTCACTGACAGAGACAGGTAACACAAGATAGTTAAATGCCACACAAGGTTTTCACACAACAGTTTAAATTGACTTGCTAGTTTCACAAAAAACACACTTCACAATGGACAAATGTACAGCAGGGCAACAGCTAAAGTCTTTGTTAGGCCAACACACCAAAACCTCAAACTATGGTCTGATGGTCACCTTTCACCCTATTACCTACATCCAGACAGTTGTATGCTTAGAGAGAGCCAAATGATGCCTATAACTGTCACTAATGGTTGTAGATACCTTTGGGGGTCATTAGGTCTTGAGAGTCACCAGCATTTTATAGCACCAAAAGAGGATAACAGTTTAAAGGCCATATACTGCAAAAACTATTGTATAATGTTTCCATATGCCAGAGTGTTCGTTCATGAGGTAATAAACTTGTACAATGTACAAAATTATTTGTATGGTCAGCATGTAAAAATGTATACATTTTACTCAAGCATATTGAATTTAGGATATAAAACAATAGTAGTTTACCACAGATTCTGTTTTACACTCATATTCATAACCAACACAAAAATTACAATCAATAACCAATTTATCCTGCCATTTAATCCCTCTTCTGTTAGACATCCCTTGGATGTCCCTTATTTGACACCCATTTCAGTTCTTTAAATGATCAGTTTAGCAATTTTAGCAGATTGAGCTATAGATAGAGGAATGACACGTTTTAAAAGGGTAACAGCCAAAATATGCAGTACAGGAGGGCCGTGTGAGACCCGTATGTACATCAGAAATGTCTCTATACGTCGTCCATCATCGCTTTCAGCACCGTGGACAGCGACCCGCCTGGGCGCATTCCAATAAAATCCAAGTACTCAAAACCCACTTCGGGTCCACTTGCTCTTTTTCTCTGTAAGGCCCACTGAAATAGTGTTGGTGTGGATTTTTTACACTACAGTAACTGAGCCGGTGTTTCTGGTTGCAGCATCTACTGGCCCAAACAGGCAAAGAAAGCTCGTAACAGCAAAACGAATCAATTAAAAGGTTTACGGAACAATACATTAGGAGACCCCTGATGAGTACAAGCATTACACAACATTTACAGGCGTAATATAATGTTACTTACTGCGTCGTTAACGCTCTTTTTGAATGTGTAGATGGTCCTTCAGGGATGCTTGATATAGCCAACGTCTGTATATATGTGCGTGTGTTTGTGCTCAGGGGGGGTTGTGCTGGCTCGTAGGACCACAGGTAAATAAATGTGGTTTTAAATTGCTCACGTACACGGTTATTAATCGATTACTACTGGCAGCTTCGTATTTAACTTCATCTGTCAACTGTGTCTGCGAGTAAAATTGCTCTTATACGAATAATATTGCGCGTCGCGATTCGACGTGTGTAAGACTGATCTTGCAAAACGATTGCTTTTCTGTATTTAGAGAAAGAAATGAATAACAGTCAGATGTTTTCAAATTATTAAATCAAGTTGTGAATTCAAAGAACCCACATACAGTTTGTGCTTCGCGTATATGTATTGCTCGATTACAGCGACTGACAAGAAATACAATGAAGCGCACTCGAATAAA
The DNA here is from genome assembly GCA_036877545.1 of Yasuhikotakia modesta. Lineage (NCBI taxonomy): Eukaryota > Metazoa > Chordata > Actinopteri > Cypriniformes > Botiidae > Yasuhikotakia > Yasuhikotakia modesta. The sequence continues at coordinate 6,752 of JBAJNP010006760.1, read as the reverse complement.
GATGCGATTTCAACTTGGGTTAGACGCGAACCTTTACACACTATTGTTTACAAGCGCCAGACGGACCGCAGTTTGTCGGAAATCGTACTCACGAATCGTACTGAACGTCAGCGCACTTGCCATGATTTCGTCGCCTGAAACACTTGCAGGAAAAACTAAATACCAAATGTCGATGAGAATTAAAGGGTTCATAGGAGTATCCTACGTGAAAACTAGTCAGAGCAATAAAAAATAAAGTGCGCGTCTTCTTGGAATGATTGTAAATGTGATGTAATATCGGCAAAAAAGAAACACGGTAGCTACACACGGACAACAACGACAGGTCGCGGAACCTCCCTCTCTCTCCTTCCTTCTTTTCCTGCGATCTCTATACTGTCCCTCTCTCACTTACGACGTCACATGCAGGGCAGTGCTCATCTCTCTCATCTGCAGTCTGTAGTGTACAGCCAGCGCACTACATGAAGACAACGCCGTCGGAATAGAGTGGGGATTAGAGCGCTCATTGGCTGATGGAAAGGCAGATGGTGCGTTCATATCCCAGATAAATAGTGCAAACCTCCTCCCAGAGCAGAGTGGATGCCTTACAGGGACCAGCCAATGAAAGCCCGTGGTTTCCAGTTCTCCCTTTCTCGGGTACTGCCACTTTGATGTATGTAGCCATTCTGTCACTGTATTATATTAATTCTGTTGCGACTGGAGATGCTTTGCTTCATTCTTTTGTGAGAGTCGAAGCATTGGCGGACGTCCATTGTCATTTCCTGGACTAAGCACTTCTTATTATTATAGCGGTTTAAAGGCAAAACTGAACTGAAGGGCTTCAAACATTCTGAGTTTTTAACAATTACTCATAAACACCTGCCAAATTTTCTGTTCACTCTGCTTACATTATTTCATTCCAACTTCTGTTAATTCTTTCATCCCAACTTTTGTACTTCTGTTTTTGGCTGTTTTTATTTTAAGAAAATGTTTAAAAGTTTAAGTTTAAAAATGTGGTTTACATTAATAGAATCTTCAGCATTCAAAACAAACCCTACATGTTTGCATACAGAAATGCAATTGGTCTTGGTTCTTGCAGTTATTTGCATACTGAATTGCGATTGGTCTTTTCCTTCATACCTCTGCAAAGGCAGCATAAAAGACACATTATGTATCGATTTAGTACACAGCCTACGGAAAACAAGACGGCAAAGCAGCAATGGTGCAGTGTCTTATTTAAGCACAACCGAGCCTTAAAATCTAAAACTGGAACTATTCTTTTTGGGGCCTTGAAAGCACTAGTATTTCCTTCAGGAATGCAATCCTAGTGTCTTGCTCCCAGACTGGGAATAGAAGCACACCTCTCTGAGAACGGTTTTAAATGCTATGGCTCTGTTCTTGGCAGGGGAAGCTGAGAAGATGAGTCATGCTGGTTGAAAATGACATCTCACTATTAGATGAGAGCAGCATTTATCATGTGAGTGAAGGAGCAAGCAAACATTTAATTACAGACCTAGTCCATTACGATGTCAACACCTCAGCACTCTTTCCCCTGAAGTCAATAATGACCTTTAAAACTTTTTGATTTGTTGTGGAGAAATGCGACACAATTTACATGTTTGCAACCGCTGGTGCCGTGCCAAACTAACCAAACAGAGAGTCATAAGTAAAGACTAAGCCGTTGCCACCGTCACATCTCATCGTCTCCAAAGATTACTCTTCCCAGCATAAATTCTGCACTCTTCTATTGGACTAAAGGGAAATTGGACAGTGTGAAGTGGGCTGCAGTAATTACTCATACATCATAACAATAGACTGCTTTTGCCGAGCACAAACAGAGGAGTACAGTAAGATAGGTAGCACTTCATTATTCCTGGCTGCAAATGTTTCTGCACCACAACTTTGAAAAAGTTCTCATTTACATTTATAACGGCATGCTGTGGAGGTAAATCATTTACGAGTCCGTAAGCGTTGTTTCACTGTAGGGGATGTACACTGGCACAAAGGGTGCTGTAAAGAATGTTTCCACACACCAGTGGGCCTATTAGCATTCATTTTTTAAAAACCCACTTGGAGAGACAAATGTATCTTTCTTTTAGTATTGTAGAAGTTTAAGTGACTGTGAATAATACTTTCTGTATTAATTTGAGGCAACTATTATTAGTGCTTGACTTGAGATTGGGGGGTTCAAAAGTATTGCCAGAATGTAATATATTCTGGGTCATTTTTGTTATAGACATGAATGACACCTCTGTTAATGTGCTGTTTTTTCTAAAGAATGTACAGTTGTCACATGGTGAATAATGAAACAAAACAGACAAATATATCCTATAGACCTACAGTGAAGCAGGGACCTGAGCTGGACCTAGATAACCTAAATAACCTAGAACTAACAGTCAGAACACTCAGCAAACAATGATGACCTTACAATCACCTTATCCTTATGAATGGATAGATAGATGGATGGATGAATGGATGGATGGATGAATGGATAGACGGACAAAAAAAAACAGACACAATCTCTCTCCCCTCAACAACAAGACCATTTAAGTTGCCATAAAGAACCTAAACAAATCTAATTCTTCAAACTTATACATTCTGTCTGGGTCACTTTTTATAAGCCCAGACTTCAGATAAATCTTTCCTAACAAGGCCAACTGCGACAGAAGAGAGGGATGACTTATCTGCCTCTTCCTATTTCTGGATCAATTCTATCCATTTATTTCCGTCACTTACTGTCTTAATCTCACACTTTCTTTTTCTTTAGCTCAGAACAAAGTCCTTTGCTGGACAATCTATTACAGAGTTGTTCAGAGACAGATCAGTGAAATCACAAGTATCTCATCTGGGATGTGTCCCATTATCCCAGAGACTCTACTTCTTACCAGAACAAACTCGGTGCCATCTGACATGACCTGTCAAACTGTAGCAACAGGGTCCTGTAGTTTGACAGACTGCTTAGCTTGCATACCTCGTTCAATGCAAGCCTAGGATTTTGTTTTCCATTTTATCATAAATCACTAAGTATTTTTTCATATGTATATATATTTTTCCAAATATACATTTTGAACATAAAAATATACCCTCTTGAAATCTATAGTATTTATGTATGGGCTGTACTTCACATACATGACCTAGTTGCTGTTAATTAAATGACACAGTGTAATATGCTATGTGTTGTTAATTATCTGAATTTGTATTTACTCCATGTTAAGATGCGCTAAGTAGCAAATTATTTTATGTCCCTATACATGAAACCTTTACTTTAAAGAGGACGTATTTTCACATGACTGTATTTAGCAGTTTTCACAACATCACACCTTGTTTTAGTCTGTCTCATTACTACACACTACAGTTTAATACTTAAGGGCAGAGTTTTAACACGCTAATCTTAAACGTGAGCAATAACAGCCTAGCAGTGCTGCCTGGCTTAGCAAACGCCACTAATTAGCAGCTTCAGTCTTAGTGTCTAAACAGCTTTGCAATTGCTAGTGATAAACAAAGATGATGAATTTCAGAGTTACTTTAAGATGAACAATTCAAGCTCATATTTGACGGGGGTTAGGAGGAAAATGGGGCTACCTGAAATCAGTCAGATAATGTCTGGCTTCTGTAATGAAAAGAGAATTGGGGGGGGATTATTCTCTGTTCTTAGTCCTCAATTATTCAACACCAAAATAAATATCAGGAAAACAGCTTATAGATATCGTCCACTGAGAAGGAAAAAGAGAATGAGAGGAGGTTAGTGAGTCATCTGTTGTGATTGTCATGTAAAAGAGTGATAATTGTTATGGCTAAAGGGAGGATTAGGGCAGTCTGAGGAGAAGACAGGTAAGAGACTAATTTTCTTTGGCTTCAGAGATGGAAGGTGACTTCAGATGTGGGAGTTTGTGAAAGAGAGAGCAGAGATGATGACAGGTGAATTTAAACTGAAGGATGAGGTGCGAACACTTGCTTTTGCAATTGGATCCCTTCCCGCGCAGTTTCGTCTTTCTGTTTTTCATTATGCCGCAATTTCTCACTCAGGACTTTGTGACTCACCGATTCCATTGCTGGCATACCTGGGGGGGAACAGATCGGGAAAAGCATTTTTTATTGTCAATTTTGATATGTACGTATTACACATGAGAGCATGTATAGGGCCCAAGTGTTGTTTTTTTTTTATAAAAATCATAATTCAGTTTTTCATGAAACTCTTGCTTGTTTGCATTTTCATTCTACTATTATTTGTTTATGTAAGCAAATAAAAACATTGTGACTGGAGCAGAGTGGCAGAGTCATTGGAGGAGTGAGTTTGATAAGATGTTCAGTAGATGACAAAAAGTACATATTTAAAGTACATATTCTTCAAACAAGCTGCTATGAGCTGCAAGTATGGTGATTATGTAATAAATTGGTGAATAAGTATATAGTAGATAAAGTACACATTTAAAAATCAAGATGCTGCGGGGGGGTGGGGGGGGGTATGCTAACTGTGAGCTGCGATATGATAACTATGCTAAAAGTAAATGCAACTGCAGACATGTCCCTTCAGGTCAACCAAAGTGCAATGGTGCTATGTGGCTAAAGCAACAATGGCAGCATCTGGACTGAACAATGCCCTACAGGTCTCTACATAGTGATACTAAATAAACACATAAACAACCTAAATAAACAAATAAACTACCTTGGGCTAAAAGTCTTAAACCACTAGGCCACGACTAAAACAACCAGCTAACAATTTTACTTGATGTTATAGTATGATGGCCAGATTTCACAGTTATCACTTAAAGGAACAGATAATGCAACACAACTACAATCTCATTTGAGTTAACATGGAAAGCAAATTCATATCCTCCAGGCTTCGTGGCTAAAATAATGAAACAGCATCAGTGTTTTGAAAACATGAGGAAAAACAGTGGCTGCCCTGCATAATGGATTTTATTTATCCTGCTCGCCTAAGAGTTACTCAGAGTATTGACACATTTATCCCAGAGGAAGCTCAGCTGTTCTCAGAGAATTTGACATTTCAAGAAAACTCCATGGAGCCGGAATAGTCTGCAGTTACTGACAGGAGGAGCCAGCAACTCCAAAGCACTGACCCACCTCTGAGACGTTTAAGCTTGGACTCAGGTAACATTTCCCTAAGGTTCTATTCTAGTCCTTGGCACAAATCTAAGACAGATGAAGCTTATAAACTAATATTTTATACAAATATGTGACACATATTTGATGGGACATTTTTCACTTTTAGTTTGGGTGCTTGGCTGAACTATAGAGAATCAGAAAATACAGAACAATTCTGCCTCTATTGAACACCATTAAAATGAATAGACACTATTAATCTGTTTCTGTTGCCATTTATCTGTGAATAAAAAGCATATAGAATATAAAAATCCTGTGATCGAGTGAACATGATTCAGAGTAATGGTATATTGTTACTGGACATATGCAAAGAGGCCAAGATCTGACTTACCCCAGCTGACAATAAAGATGGGTTCAGCCCCAGGAAACTCATCCATCCAATCTTTTCTCTTCTCACCTGGTTATTTTTAAAGAGGACATTATACAATGGTCATAAAATTTTGTTTCAAATTTTATGATTTCGCAAATATATCCACTCCAATCTTAAAGGACCTGAGGAGCAGAGATAGGAAGGAAAAATAACTATTAAAGACCTTTATGTAAACAAGCACTTCTCATTATTTAAACAATTAAAGTCAAAGTTTCGGCTGCCCATTTTTTTTCAGGTACATGCAGCTGAGAAATTAGGTCAGACAAAACATTCCAACTTTTGACTTTCCAACAGAAAACAAATTAATGTTCAAGATTTTGCTGGCCTCTGGGAATAAATTTAACCTTTTTCTTTCTATCTTTTCACAGAAACTTTTTAAACACACTGCTAAAATACATCAAGCCTGTGAATAAAAACTCAAGAACCAAATACAGAACAATATTCAGAATGAAGCTCTGAGAAAAATACATTGTTTGATTAACTCAAGGCTCCAGCCGATTCAATTCAAAGTCATACATAGACTACATTATTGCAAGACCAGGCTGCACAAACATGTTCTCACCATTATGTGATAGATATAAAACTACCTTGCTCACCACTTTTTGACTTATCTGAAGCTTTAAAAAATTTTTAAATGTCTTTTATTTCACTGGTATTCCTTGGCTTTCAGCATAACCTTAAACCCTGATGCTGAAACAGCTTAATTTGGTTACTCTAAAACACTAGAAGATATGGACCACAGTGCCAATATAATATTTGAGCTAAATTGTTTGTGCTATAGTAATCGCTAAGAGATGTCTATAGTAATCCCTATGTTTGAAAAACAGAGTTGAAATACCTGGCAACACCCAAGTTTCTCAGTATATTGAATTTAGTGCTGCGTCATGAAGATACAAGGTTGGCCTTTTCTTACCTTAGCTAGTAAGTAGCTGCCTGGCAACCTTACAGAAATGTGTCAACAACCATTCAGAATGCATTAACTGCACAGCCGTGGCCTGACCACCACTCAGGGCATCTTAGTACTGTGTTGTATTTTGTTCACAGTCACACATGAAAAAAAAATCTCTCTTACCTCTGTAAAACAAAATGAAAAGACACAAAGTTGGTGAACTGAAGTTTAATATATCTAACTGTGCAATAAATTAACATTTACAGAATAATTTACCAATCATGTAACAGATATTTGTATTTATCATACATCAGCTTATGCATGTATATACATACAGATCATGTGACCTAAAAATGGACAGCAGCATACTGGATTAACTTTAGCGCATCTTCT
>JBAJNP010006759.1:0-24603 GCA_036877545.1 Yasuhikotakia modesta | reverse complement strand
TTTTATTATCTTTGCATTGAAGACATTATGTGCGTTTCAAACAGAACTTCCATTATTTCTTGGGTTTTGTTGCATTTTTCTGAAAGGTTGTATTTATCCGCACTACCCCTAATACAGCAGTACAGTGGACCTGTGTAAATCACACACACACACAAACTGTGGCAGTTTTGCATCAACACAAGATCTAGCACTGTTTAATAGCAGGTCCTACACAAATTAAAAGCATACTTCTTGTGTCGGGTTCCAAAGGAAAGACACGCAGCCCATCGTATCATATAGACAGCATGTAACAGACTTTAAATGCTATGTCTCATACAGTGCAGAGAATATCCATATATTCAGAGCAGTGACTGGCAGATTACATCATCTAGATGGATTACATCACAACATATAAATAACGTAATGCAATTATCACAGTAAATGAAATGAACACGTAGTGCTTTATATGTGGAGATCGAAAAATAATGATTCAACGCAAAACACAAAAATGACAAAGATGTTGACAGAGCAAAGGTCCAAACATAAAGAAAAGCAATACAGACACAATAAGCAGACAAGTCTTTCATACAAACATTTGAGAGATCACAGAGCGGTGTTGAGTCAAACGCCGCTGTATCAGGGGTAGGCTGGTGAAGATGATGATGATGGAGGTGTGATGAAGAACCAGAGCGATAAGGGTACTGAGACACTTGTTATTGGTTGAATTCGTGAGAGTTTAGGAGAGGGTTATAAATACTACGCTTTGTGTATTAATGTAAGGCTGCAAAAGAGTCATGGACAGGACACAGGATGTGAGGTCATGAGGGGTTCATGGTTAGATAAGTGGCAAGACTCAAGATAACACAATCAAGGACAACTGGGTCATGTGACCTTGTTGATTTGACATTAAGATTTACAGGGTAGTAAAAATAAACATTGACCGCTAAGCCGGTTGGTACGTTACTTCAGACCTGCAAACTAAACGTGAAAACGTGTGAAAACAGGCGGGCTATGATGAGTACAAGGATAAAGTGAGTGTGTGAGAATCCTGAGCTGTAGAGACTGTTGTTGGGGGGGCTGGTTTGTAGGACAGTGGATGTAGGATTTGATCGGTGCCTGAGTGCTGTTGAGAGGGCTGAGGGGTCCTCGGGGAGAGCTCCAGGCTGCCCACAGAGATGCCCGAGTCCGTGCTTTGGCTGCGGCCACTGGCTGTGCATGGGTCCTCGTCAGGCTCCGCTTCTTCGTCCTCCTGCAGCCAATGAAGTTCTGAGTCTTGCAAAGGGAACAACCGGCGTTCCCATGGCAGCACAGTCTGCAAACGTAGGTGGAGACAATGATTCAAAAGGGTTATTAAATTGTAGTCCAAAACACTGGGTTTATTGCTTCTTTGTATTCATAGACTCTTGGTATAAACTACACTTGCTGGAATGTGTGTATATACACACACACACACTTAAATCCCAAAACTGTAAAGGCATTCAGGGCATAAAAGATTCTCTGAAATTCTCAGAACTTAAAAACTGCAGACGGTTCTGAAATACATGATGTTCTTAAGCTGAAATCATCGCCATGGTTACGGCAATAATGAAGTTTAAGAGAACATGAAGTGCTGGCAAACACACACCTGCTGTTCATCCTCAGCCTGGCTGAAGGGATCGTCCGCTCCGCTACAGAAGGGGCTGCGTGGTGAAACGTCTCCCTCTGTGAAATGACTCTGCCTGGAATCTGGAGAGCCAGGTGTCAGATCCGAACCCCTGGAGCTTTTCCCCTCCCCCTGGTAGCAGGAGGAAGATCTGGGGGGAAAGATTAAAAACAGCCTTTATAAATGACATGAACCGTTTTTTAAATATTATGTCAAGTTATCACCTCACATCGATCAAAATGAATGCAGTTGATTATTAAATAAACTAAGATAAGCTGAGAGGACACAGAAAATGTGAAACACCATTTACAGCATCTACTGTATGTAACAAACAGTCACTTTTAACCAACATTACGGATATAACCTTAGTGTTGATATACCCACCCACTGACCTCCTATAATGGTCCAAATAAACACATTTTGTTAAAATCTCACTGTTAAAACAGAATCTCCAGCATTTGTTCAAGGTCACTGTCAGTAAGGCACCTGTTTAAACATTAAACATATTCTATATGACACAGACACAGACTCTCGACATAACATGAATGACTCTCATCACCTGCCCCGGCGACGCCTGCGGGCCCAACTCCCCCACCGGCTTCTCTCTCTGCTCTCACACAGCGTGTGGCGACTCAGAAACACGGCATCTGAGAGATCTTCCACCTGTTTAAACGTCAGAACCAACCGCTGTTAGACTTCAGCGAGACATCCAACTGCCCTTCATCAGAAACAGATGTATTCAAGGCAAACGTACCTCCTCTTCCTCATCGTTCTCCAGTCCGTCTCCATTGGGCTGGAGGTACGTGTTATTGTAACTGAAGAACAGGGCTTGTGGGGTGTCCTGGTTCCTGGAGACCTCTTCATGAGAGTCCAGCTCTCTCCAGCTAAACATAAAACACATCCGCATCAGAATATTAGTTCTTAAAAAATATATAAACCAATCAATCACCAGACTGGCCAATAAGAAAATTCCATCCATTTAATGGTTAGCATCTCATCTGCTATCATTACATTTCACTACATGTCATAAATCAACATTATATTAGTTATCAGACATCATGCCCTTCAGATTTTAATAAGCAGCCCATCAGTATTCTGCTACTTAAAACATGAAAACTCTCCAGTTTAGTGTGTTTGTGCTACTTCATAATTTAATGTAAATTTGCAACGCTTCAATGCCACCAGCCTGGCTTCAGTTTGGAATATATCTGCTCCACGGTACCAAAGATGGGACACAAGAACAAACAATCTGATACTTGGCGCTGTGTTTGAATAATTGATGCTAAATTACTTGAAACCAAAACCACATTCCACAAAGCCTGATAGAACGACCAGGAATTCAGCCACAACAAAGCAGAACATTGAGAGAGTAATCGCACGTGCTTCTGATCAACTCCACTGTGGTCTGAAGGTCCGCTTGTGCTATTTTTACCTCGGCGTGATGATTTCTTTGTACTGTAGCCTCTGCACTCGCGCTCCCAGTCCAGCCAGGCCCTGAGGCATCACCAGGTTGTCGATGTCAAATGAGCTTTCGGTTCTTCTTCTTCTCAAAGGCTGAGAAACCAAGTGGAGACGCATGAGGCTTAACAACAAGTGAACGGTGAAAAACTGTCATATCTCTGATCACACTTTTTGATTTACCTGAGCAGGTGTGTCTGTCACTGGGGGTGTTGATGATAGGGTGGGCGAGTCTGTGGCTCGTGGAGGAAGACAGTTTGGGCTAATCACACCTCTCTGGGTTCGGAAACCTGAACCACCTGTAATCATTTTTACAATTAACTTCATGAAAGTAAATTGCAATTTTATAATCTTAACACCATTCTGCAACTAAATTGTGTAACTGAACAATTATAAAGCTGACTCATATGAAGATCATTATATAATGTCGGGTTGTTTATTGTATTAAACCCTACATGTGTGAAATATAGTTCACCCACCAGGTGTGGTAAATATAGGAGGCAGGGCATTGGGTGGACGGGGACAAACTAATCTCCGCCTCACCCTACCAACTCGCCCCTGGCCACGCCTTCCCAGCCAAGAGGACGTATCCGCCCACTGCATTGAATTGTATAAATGATGCCCGACCAGCGGGGGTTTCCCACTTTGCAGTGCAAGGGATGATTCTGTAGACAAAAGGTTTAGAAAATTATCTACAGCGGCCCCCCAAAAAAGTATTTGGACCAGTGAGAGGCTGTATAGACCTCACCTGAAGGCATAGAAAGAACAGGGTGAACCGACATATCCAGCCAGGCCCGACGCATCCATACACTCTTCTCCTTCTCAGAGGGGGGCCGAGAAGGAGCTCCGGCACACAACACACACACAGCTGAGGGGTCGCACAAGCACTGGAGTGAAACAGCCTGAGAGGGAAACACAAGTGTGTATTTTTAGCACAAACTTTCACCCTCTTAAACGCATGACACAAAAAATTATATAATAACAGTAAAATATATCCAACAGAACAGATATAATACAAACACAAGATCATCTGTGAGATTCTCTTCACCTTTGACCTCAGCGCAGCGCAACCATCCAGGCGAATAAGTCTGTGACGTCGTTGTCGTAGCAACGGTCGAACCCGAGCAGCAGATGAAGGTGGACTTGGCACAGTTTGCGAGGTGGAGGGAGTGTCTTCTGTATGCAACTTCCTGTTAGGATCACCAACAGAGAAACCCCTATAGGTTGAGAAATTGTACATTAAACACCAACTTAAAAAAATCTGTGTATGTTTGTGTGTTAAATTGTTGACCGACCTGCTGTTGTTTGATGTGGGGGAGGGATCTGGCGCTCTGGGGGGCGTGTCAGATTGAGAGCACGCAGAACGCACCTGCAAAACAACAAAAAGTGCATTATAAATAAACAGCATTGTTAACAACAAAACACACAACATGAACACACAATATACCTTTCCCTGTCTGAGGTGTGTGTAAAGTTCTGTCAGCGCTCGGATCCGATACTCCAGCTCTGACACTTGGGTCTGAAGCCACACCCATCTGCTGCCAAGCCACGCCCTGTTCTCCACCCACTGCCATTCTTTACCAGCAATACTGAAACAAGAAGAATTATAAACTGAATATTTGTGCAAACGTATATTTGTGTGAACAGTTAAGTATGTGCTACAGCCAAGCTTTGGTGCATACTTGTGTAAGTGTACTTGCATGCTTAAAATCTGCAAGCCTTAAACCCTTAAAATGATTAACCAGTGGTTATTTTTAACCTTGAGTTATCTTGTTCCATGTTTCACACTGTTTATATATCGCCCCGGGTTAGTGATTGACACTGTATACCTTTGGCAATGTTAATCGGAGGTAAATAAAGCAGGACTTCGTAACCCAGTTTTAAAGGCAGTTTACTCACACTGATTTTGTTGACAGCGATCGAAGGCGACGATCTCCCCTCTCCAAAGCTTCATCTTCCCCGCTGTCACTGTCCCCCCCAGAGCTGCTCTCCGTGTGGTCCGAGTCCAGAGCGTTTTCTGCGGTCTGGAGAATCTCAGTGCAGCTGTGTGCCAGTCTGCTCAGCTCCAGAGAGTTACGAGACAAGGCGCCGGGCCTTCTGGTGCAGTTAAAGCCTGGGCTTTTGTACAGGCCGCACAGCTGCTGGGAAACGTGCCTCTCAATCTGTTTTACCTGCACGGCCTGCAGGCGCCTCCAGAGGTGGTCCGTGCGACCCTCCAACTGGGCCTGCCTTCGTTTGGCTTCATCCTTCACCGACTCTATCTGCTCTGGGCTGGGGCCCTCCCCGGTCTCTGAAGGTGCCTCTGTAGAAACGCAAACACCTGTGTCTTCACACTCAGAGATGTTATTCTGCTCAAACGGCTTTGTCCCATTGGATGGTCCGCTTTCTTTCCCAGCGTTTTCGCTACGAGAAGAGTCGATGCCAAAAGCGCACCCGGGGGGTTTTACGCGTCCGCGCAGCCGTGGTTTTGGCTGCTCCTTTCGGTCATTATCAGGCACGGGGGCTTGGAGACACAGCGGGGGTTGCGGGGTAGGGCTGTTGTTAATACAAACGTGAGGGGCACCGTTTCCGCTGACCCCGTTGTTACGGTTGGCAGAGCTGGTAAGAAACGAGCGCACTCTGTAAAGTCTTACGCGCCCCTTGGCCGTTCCGCATATGGGCAACTCGGTATTTTCCATGCCGTGGCCACCACCGGCATCTGGGAGACACGCTGCGAAATTCAGTTTTTGCGTCCCGGTCGTGTTCTCGCGTTGGATGTGTCGTAAGGACGTGCGCCTGTTATCCCGGGTGTTCAGCTGACCCTCAGATTTTAAAGTATCGGTGGTGCGCGGGGAGCCCCTCATGTGAGCTTCACCATTGGAACTAACGCGGGCCTCGGCATCCGAGCTGCCGCAGTACGTAACCGAGCTTATTCCAGAAAAACACACCCTCTTGGAGGCTCGGGTAAAACTGCATCCCCGGCGTTTGGTGACCGCAGGCTCGGAATTCCCTCGACCACACCTTGCAGCGGCTGTCATCATAGCGCCCTCGGTCCCCGCGTGTGCCGCCTGTCCTCGCTGAGTTCTCCCGGTGCGCACCGGCGGTAGTCTGGCGCTCGCTTTGCGTTCGTCTCTTCGTGTCGTGGCGCTCATGAAACACCGACGCTCGCCCCCGTGCCGCAAACCTCCGGCTTCTTCGTGATCAATAATAATGCTGTTATCCTCACCCGCTCCAGCGCTTTGTCTACAAAAACGCCCGCGTCCGTATTCCACCGAATCCGCACATTCCTCAGCCTCTCGTGCGATATCAGCAGTACCGTTCGGAAAAAATCCCTCCTTGTTCATTTTCTGGGTCGGATCCGCATTGGTGGCGGTGGCATTTTCCCATTCGCGGAACGCCTGGGCCTCGGCTACGCCACTCTCCCTGTCTGAGCTCTGCGCTGGGGCAGCGCTGGTGGCTGTAGCCGCAGCGGCCGAGCTTCCGTCACCACTGACTGGCTCTCCGCAGCCTCCTCCCCCGCAGCAACGGCTGGCGCTATGCGGACACCCGGCCCCGCAACTCTCCGCTTCAGGCCCGGCTGCGCTACCGCTCATTTTATTCCGATTGCAGTAATAATACATCGCTGTGTCGTTGGCATGGCCGGATGCGAAGCGAAGACTTACAACGAAGCTCCGTTAATGTATATTTTTGTTCTTTTCCGAAAGCAAGACGGGTTTCTCTTCTCACCCGTCTTGCTTTCCGCTGCACTGTTGGCTGTCTCCAACACTCCCTGTTCGCACTGAGCATGCGCCATTCACTGGCCCAACCTTTAGTAAAGAAATAGGGGTAATTCAAAAACTAGTTCACGTTCTTTATTTGTGACACGACACGTTTCATCTGTATGAAATGGCTTTAAATTAAAATATTACCCCTTAAATCTGCTGTTAGTTCCCGTATGCACAAGCACTTTTATTTTATAGGTAAAGCACACAGCCCATATCAGGGCATGAGGCTGCCTGTAGGGCTTTGTTGAAAATTCAGTGTTCAAGGGCGACTTCATTTCAACATTTAGGACAGAGACAACATGACATGATTTGTTTTGTTCAGGGCTAGAAAACACAACCAGATCCAGGCCCAAAATTAATGTATGTGAATCAATAAAATAACACTGTAATAATAAATATAATATTTTCTGCACACAACGATTCCCTTATATGTGTATCGGTGGTTGCATATTTAAAAATACTATATATTCATTGCTATTGTTTAATAATTATTATACAACGTATAAAGAAGGATTATTAATATGAATTATCAAATGCTCCCATTATTAAGAAACACTAAACTATGTGTTAATGCGCAAATGCAATGCAACTGTAGTAATAATATACTGCACTATTGTACTTTAAGTTTATAAAGACAACAGGACTCATGCATAAGTCGTTTTACAGTTACTATTACCTATTTACACTCCAGTCCAGTAGGTGTTGTCTGTGTCTAGTTAGTAGGTTTGCTAACAGCCGTGAAGCTACGGAAAAGAAAGCAGGTGTCTTCCTCGGTCCGGCCGCTGGAGGCGCCGTGTTCTCGGCTGCGGTCCATCTGGATATTAGCATGTAACAATGGCTACACAACCTCCAGGATCTGCTGCTGCGGGACCGACGACAAGTCAAGCCGGCTGTAGCTCCTCGTTGAGCCGCAGGATCGATGGTGGGCCGTGCTGTGCATTCTGGGAAAGTCCGGAAATCGTTTCCCAGATAGAAACGGTTCGCGGCTGGATTGGAAAGCATTATAAAAAGGTTAGCCTAGCCGGGCAGCCAAATGATGCGAATGCATGAAGATGTGTTTGATTTTCTTACCGAAAGCTTCTGCTTTCGTCTTCTTTCGTATTTTCTCCCATCCTAATAAACGTATTAAATGTATAGACTCTGAAATAAAGGCGTATCGTCTGTTTGAATGATATAATGGAGAAATAGCTAGACTAGCTAGCTTGACAAAACACAGTCCTAACGCTTGAACCCTTCATCATATTGTCATTAAACAGTGAAGTTTGATCAGACTCAAGCGTTTGGTTTAGTTACAATCAGTTTCAGTTTCCACATCACGCAATATGGATAAATGTTAGCATGCTAGCAGCATTGATTTCTGCAGGTTTGTAGTGAAAGGTGTTTGTTTACGTAACCTGCGTACCACACCCCCTTATGTCATAACATCACTGGCCCCTGTGCATTGTACAGGTAACACGGTTTAATGCAACTGATGCATCCAACATGCAAAATATAAACAACCCAGTATTAAGAAAATTGTAAAGCAGAGATCTGCAATTTCTGTTTTGTCTCAGTATGTGCAAGTCGATGCCCCATCCAGCAAATCTCTCTCTGGACTGGTCGTACAGCTGTTGCAGTTTCATGAAGATTCTTTTGGGCGCAGAGTTAATACCCCGGGCTTCACAAAACTTCCTGTGAGTCGCTATTGTTTCCACCTTTGTTTATTAGAGTTATTAAATAATGGCTTAGCCACCACAAAGACCTCAAACTTGGTTTAATAGTACCCATACAACTCACCAGGTTAGCAAAACTCTGGGTAAATTTGGTGAAATTTGGTTCTTCCTCCACAGGCAAAGTGCTTTTTGGACTTTCGGCCTGGCGGTGCTCTCTGCCATATTCTGGGATCTGTTTACAAGTTTAAGACTGAACAGGGCTGGTTAGTATTAACTGTTCTTGTAAATTGTTGCCAGATGCACAAAACAAATTTGGTTAGAGTTTGTTATTTAACCAGATGATCTCAGTGTTTGGTACAGGTCAATTGTATCTCATCTACTGTGTGTTTTGTTTTATCAAAGGAGGCGTTTTGATCTGCAGAACCCGTCCCGAGTGGACCGTAATGTAGAGATGTTTATTTCCATCGAGAAAACTCTGATCCAGGTCTTTGTACTTAGATCTTAGCACAGACAAAATAACACCAGCAAATCTTTTGATGGGACAATTTCTGATCTGTTTGTTTGTGTATTCTAGAATAATCTTTTAAGCAGACCTGTAGTGTACCTGTCCCCTGATTTTGAACAGAAGCAATCTCTCAAACTCAAAGACATTGTCTTGCGGCATCAAGTGAGTGGAAATGTGGAAATTATAATCCTGTAATAATTTCAGACAATAATATGTTTTAAATTTGTCAGGGCACAGTTACAGAGGAGCGATTGCAAGCCACGCATCAGGTATACCTGTCCCCCTCAACATCAGATGAAGGTGTGTATTGCATACGTGCATGTTTGTGTGTTTTGCATGCATGTGTGGTTGTGTGTTTTAATGCATCTGTCAGTCTGTATGCACAAGATTTCTGTAATTACTGATTAAAGCTGCAATCCGTAGCTTTTGCATCTCTATTTTTGTTAAAAAATCTACTAAAAATATTTGAAAATGCATTAAATTCATTAAAGCAATGTTTGATGTTTTTTTTACAGAAGAGTGGTTTAGACCAGTCATGCGATTAGATCGTCAGGTTATGGTGCACTGGGGCATGTGTCCAGACAGGTAAATACACCTGGTGTTTAGTTTATGAATTGCACTGTTTCATACAGTTTCTGTATGATGAAGTTACAATATATTTGTATCTGTTTATTAGTTATGACTCTGTTGTGTCAGTAAGTGATGTGGATGGAGATGTGGAGGAACCGCCCAACGCAGACAGGTGCTGGAAGGTGAAAAAAATCCTTTGAGTATTAATACCATAAACTCCCATAATCCCTCTGTCCAATCACTACATGTCTCTGGTGTTTAGTTCAGACAATAATTATGTTACAAATTAATGCTTGTCTTAAAAACGATACACCAGATTCTTCTTCAGTGAGATTAACTAAATATCTTCTCAGGTTCATGCCAAATGGGTTCTCGACACCGACACCTTCAATGAATGGATGAATGAAGAAGATTATGAGATGGATGACAATGGAAACATTATGAGCTCCCGGCGCAGAATCTACCAAAATGAAGAGGTAGATTATTATGTAACATGCTGTATATTATCTCATACATTCATCATTATTGTTTTTAAACCTTAAAGTTTTGCTTTTGAGGTTTTTAAGCCTTATTTATTTGGTTTCTTTTTCACAAGGAACAGAAATTTGGAAAGAAGCGGCGCCGCTCCCCATCTCCATCCTCCTCGGAGTTTAGAAAAAAGGGTGGAAAGAAAGGGTAGAGTGACATTACGTCCTGTCTTTTTCAGTTACATCACAGCTGTGTCTCTGCACTGCGCAATGACATAAGAATGTTTCTTTGACTATGGGATAAATTGAGTAATTGAGTGTCCTGGAGTAATTGTAGGAAAGTATTTTACAGCATATTTTGGTACAATCCAATAGCTCGTATAAGAGGCGTGGCCAAACAGAAGAGGTGGAGCCAGAGGAGGACCTCACAAAAGACATGGAGGACCCAACACCCGTCCCTAACATGGAGGAGGTCATACTGCCTAAAAATGGTACGTATCATTCATTAGTGTGTTTGGATCATCTCAGCTGTCTGTGTAGATGATGTTGAATGTGTAACATCTTATTTTGGTTACAGTGAACCTGAAAAAAGACAGTGAAAATACTCCAGTCAAAGGAGGGATTATGGCAGATTTAGGTAGGTTTGTGTTTGTGAGTTCTCTGACCATTTAGTACATCTTGTGATAATCTAACAGCTCTGTGTTTCTTTTGAAGATGACCAGGAAGAAGATCTGCTCTCTGGAGTCAGAGTATGTGATGTATTCATACTTATTAGCCTGACACTAGAATTCAGTTGTGTACTTATGTACCGCATTATGATGACGCACTAGCTCAAGAACAGTTTGTCTGCCATTTTGTTTCAACTTTGTTCTGACCTTCTGTTGTTTGTGTAGGACGAGGAGGAGCAGAGGGAGTTTAGTCGTGGGATGGAGAGCGAGGAAAGCGCCACAGAACAAACCCATCACATCATTGTGCCCACCTATACCTCCTGGTTCGACTACAACTGGTGAGAGTTTCTGCATGAGTTTCTGGGTCACTCAAACTTACAGATTCCCTTTGACTTTCTGTTTGACTGAAGTGTGAAATGAAACATGAAAGGAGAAGGTAGGCGTTCTTGGTACGTTGAGCTCTGGTGCTCATTTGGCCCTTGTCATTTTGAATATGGCTTGTCTTGTTTGACTATCCTTGTTAAACCGGCCACTGGATTAAATCAGAACTGAGCAAATGATACCATGTTGTCTTCATATTGGATTTTATGTAACTAAAGTTGTTTTTTTAATCCACATGCTTATAATGTGAAGTGACTGAATGCCTCAGCAAGTTTTATCTCACTAATATACTAAAATCAAATGACAGTACCGCAGTTGATGTTAACTGCACGACTGTCATTCTTTATATCTTAACTTGAAAGAGAATATTTCTCATGAAGTGTTCTTTTATGCCACGTTTTAAAACACTTTGATCTAGGTCAGACCCTATGGAAATCCTTTTCTCATGAATATTTACAAAAAGGTCTCATGTCTTTTTTCTGTCTGTTAGCATTCATCAAATAGAGAGACGAGCACTTCCTGAGTTCTTCAATGGGAAAAATAAATCCAAAACGCCAGAAATGTAAGTCAATGAGTGTATACACACTCACACACACGTACACACACATATGCACATGCATACAAACTCTGTCTGTATCTTGTCTTAAAAATTAAATGAATATTTTATGAATATAACTTTTTGTAGATACCTCGCCTACCGCAACTTCATGATCGACACGTACCGGCTAAACCCTCAAGACTACCTGACTTCAACTTCCTGCAGACGAAACCTGACAGGAGATGTTTGTGCACTTATAAGGTGTTTGTATATGCAGTCAAATGTTACATCTTTCACAAATTTCAGCTGCAAATGCATTCAAATCCCATGTGTGCTTGTGTTTGTAGAGTTCATTCGTTTTTAGAGCAGTGGGGGTTGATCAATTATCAGGTAGATGCAGAGAGTCGACCCCTCCCCATGGGCCCGCCCCCAACACCACACTTCAATGTGCTTAGCGACACTCCATCAGGACTTGTACCGCTGCAACACAGACCCTTACAGGTGAAGCCCATATAAGAGATGCTACACAATCACAGCCACAGAATGCTCTGATCAACCAATCAGAATCAGACATTGTAGATAGTTGTGTATCTGATTTTTAATGTGTGTGTGTGTTTTGAAGGTTTCTGCCTCTCAGCATATGTTACATTTCCCAGAGAAGTCTATAGAAAAGCCATCAGACCTGCAGAATTTTGGTTTACGGACTGATATTTACGCCAAGAAACATCCCAAGGTGAAATCGTGCACACAGTTGCGTAAACACACACACGAGCTCTAGACAACTTCTCAACGGTTGTTTCTTCTGTTCTTCCTTAAATTCTAGAGTAAAGGAGCAAGTGCAGGCAGAGAATGGACGGAACAGGAAACCCTGTTGCTTTTGGAGGTAATCCAATCAAAAGGGTCAACAAGATTTTTATACCGACATGAGGGTCCTTTCCTCATATCGCTCTATCCACCAAGAGGACCTGAAAAGTTTGGAGACCCCTGCTGAACCGTTTTGTCCATCTTCCCCTCTCAGGCTCTGGAGATGTATAAAGACGACTGGAACAAGGTGTCGGAACACGTGGGCAGCCGCACACAAGATGACTGTATTCTTCACTTCCTGCGGTTACCCATAGAAGATCCGTACCTGGAGAATTCGGAGGCCTCCATGGGCCCTCTAGCCTACCAGCCCGTCCCCTTCAGCCAATCGGGGAACCCCGTAATGAGCACTGTTGCTTTCCTGGCCTCTGTGGTTGACCCTCGAGTGGCCTCTGCAGCTGCCAAAGCCGCTTTGGGTAAGAGCTTGTGTGTACTGAACACACAGTTGACACTGAACACACCTGTGTTAGGAGAAAATGTGTTTGTGATAATTTGAGTGTGTTTCAGAGGAGTTCTCCAGGGCAAGAGAAGACGCCCCGGCGGAGTTTTTCAGCATCAGCTTCCACAAAACACAGAGACTCAATTTGGATTCAGCCTTCACACTTGCATCAGGTGCCATTGTAGAACTTGATCCGGATCAGTCAGAAAAGAATGGTACTTATCTTTTAGCCTCTTATGAATATGCATGAGCTCAGAAAGTCTATTAGCTGTAATTCCCAGCCAGGTTAACTTGGTTCAAGGGGTGTCCTGGTGAAAGAGAAAACGTATTAAAACTGTTTGGTTCCTTTGTTTGGTTTTACAGATTTATGTGAATGGCATGTAAATTAGTGATGGGAACAGCCTTATTACTTAAAACATCCAGGGGAGGGCAGTAAATGAAAGAACTTCAATAATATGTTTAAACAGTCACATTCTATAACTTCTGTGTAGATGTATATTGTGTTTTATCACATTAAAATGTGATTGACTAACATGTGTCTCTCTTTGTTAGATGGAAGTGGTATAGAAAAAATGAACATTGAATCTGAGCAGCATGAAAAGGTAAACAAAGCTTATTTTCAGACAATTATCCTTTCTGCTGTATAAAATGCTTAATTTTTATTAGCAGAATTTCTACACTTATTGTTATGGTCACTGAGCCTGTATTTGTTGTAGCCTGAGGGTGACAATGTCCTGTCAGAGGGAGAGCGAGTGAAGAATGAAGAGAAGGAAGAGAGTGAAGGAGAAAGAGGAGAGGAGAGCGCAGCAGGTCAGTGGAACACAGACGTTGTGATGATTATTGCATATTAAAACTGAAAAATTGAAATTTGCATATTAGTGCCAACAAAATACCAATAGTTACTAATAGTGCAGTGGTTGTTTAATTTATTGGGTCTCTGCCCAGAGGAGAGTTTTGAGATGGGCCACGCCCAAGGAGAGGGGGAGGAGCTTGTAAGGAGGGCGGAGCTTGAATTGGTGGAAGGTACCATTGCCACAGCAGCTGCTGCAGCACTGGGCTCTGCAGCTACAAAAGCAAAAGTAAATGTCACATTCCTGCCACAATAACAGACTATAAACACTCCCAGTGACGAAACACAATGTTAAATGCAGTAATGATGGGTCACATTGGTCCAGCAGTTATTCAACATAAAGCGTTTTCTTCTTCTTTAGCACTTGGCTGCGGTAGAAGAGAGGAAGATTAAATCTCTGGTGGCTCTGCTGGTTGAGACTCAGATGAAGAAGCTGGAGATCAAACTGAGACACTTTGAAGAGCTGGAGACCATTATGGATCGAGAAAAAGAGGCTGTGAGTAAATGTGACTTTCAGGAAGATTAACTGAAGTTGACAAGCAAGATCTGGTGTCTTTAAGGTTAAGAGTTTTATTATATTTCTAATTTGTGAAACGTGTGAGAGACCCGGAGAGGATGCTGAAGTTTTTCTCTGGTCTGTGTTCTGTGACGATTTGCATCATCATCATCCTCAGCAATTGATCTATTCATGGAAGTTATTTGTGCTGAATAATGCATTCATAATGAACAAAGTACACTTGAAGGACATTTTCACACCTAGCTTTTTTCAGAACATAGTGTTTTCTCCATTAGTTTGGCTCGTAATGATAATTACACGTAAATCTACACATACAGAAGTAGCTTTACACTTGTATATCTCTTTTGTAGCTGGAGCAGCAGAGGCAGCAGTTACTGTCTGAGAGGCAGAACTTTCACGTGGAGCAGGTGAAATACGCAGAACTGAAGGCAAGACAGCATGTGGAACAACAAGCAGGTGCATCTCAGATCATCAGTGCAACATACAATCCTCCTGACCACAGTGTGCCCATATCACTAATGTAATGTAGCTGTACACATACACACAACAGCAATTCACTACATACTGTGCCCATAAACTCTCTCTTTCTGCTACTAGTGTTTTGCCTTTATTCACACTGCACACACGACAACAAACCGAACTGAAATCAAGTCTGATTCTAAAATGGATTGACATGTAAACCACATGTGCATGTGTTTTGAATAGGGTTTGTACACATCAGATTTAGTTTTCTTTGCTGTTCAGACTGCAAATAACCAATTAAGTCAAAGCTGGAAATGCTAAAGTGACATCAGATGTTTGCTTCCGTTCTGAACAAAGTCTCAAGGACACTCGGATACTGAATAATGATGTGGTTTCTGGACCTCTCAGGTCGTTCGGTGGGAAGTTCTGGCACCGGGCAGATGATGGGAACTCGGCACTCTGGAGCTCCTAACGGCATGTGTGAGTGACACATGCCTGATCTCACTCTCCGAACCGGTTCTGACAACATCCTGTGATGACGGAGAAGCTCTGAATCTGGTTGCTTTCAATTCTTCTCTACTTAGACCAAACTCCATGTGACACACGTGACGCCCACCAGTAAAGATTTGAGTCAGAGCCTTATGACCCAAACTCTTCTCAAAACATTAGCTAAACACACACAGTGTACATGTACCCCACATTCACCTCGACTACAGTACCTTTGTGTATATTTCATATTTTTAAGCGTTTATGCTGATGTTTAGGTGAGATTTGAGGCTTTTCGTTGCCATATCTGTCTGTTTGTAGATCTGTTTTTGTATTGCCACTGAGTACTAAAACATTTGTGGCTGAATAAATTTTTTATAAACCAGTTACTGTTTGTTTGTTTTTTTGCATGTCTGTGGATGTAAAATGATTTCTGATGTTGATGACCATTACTGAATATTTTTACATTTATTTATACTCAAATTTGTGGAATGTGATGCATAAGTATGTGGTCTTTTGCTTCTGTTTTAATTTATATAATATCTGAGCTAAATCACTTAATTAGTTTTCAGAATATATAAAGCTTTCTTGACTTGTTTATATAATGTACCTTATATTTTATTCACAGTATGACAACATACAGTAACGGAGCTTGCTACTGAATCACAGCTACTGAAATGTTTTATACATGGGATAAACTTTCTTAAGGTGCCCCAGTCTATTCAACTTATTTTATGTAGTTAACAGAGGAATACCTTAAACTCTTAACAGTTTTATTGATATGTATACATTTGTAATCTCTGCATGTTCTGGGTCCACCAAACTACATCTTTATATGTTTTAAACATTTTTAAACAAAGTATTTTTTAATGAAAGTCAATAGTTACAATTCTAGAGCATTTTGTCTTAAATGCACATTTAAAAGTCATGGAAGAACGACATAAACTCTCACTTTTGGAAGAACTATTTCCTAAAGAAGTCTGAAATGCATTTACAACGTGGAAAAAAAAGTTGCATGAGATCTGTCCCTCCACACAAACAAAGGCGCTTATGTAGTGGATGCTGCTCCATTTAGAGCCGATCATCTGCGTCTGTCTGTGACCCCATTTCGTGCGCTTTGTTCGGGGAACCGCCTGCTTTGCTCCCCTCTGTTGTTCTGGTTTCAGCAAGCAGACCGTTCAAAAGCATAAGCGCAGCAACATGTGACAGCGCAGAAACTGCTCGCATCACAAACCAACGAGAATAAACTGGGCATCATTCAGTTTGATGCCCGTTTTCAGCTAGACAAACACGGACACCGATTTCGTCCCAGCTGACACAAAGGTTGTAAATAAGTAAGCGCATGCGCAGATAACTTTGGATCAACAGCGAATTCATATGGCACGTAAAACTTGCTGCAGGCTCGTCGCGCAGATGCGAGACTTGTGTTGAGTTAGTGTTTCGTTTTGCAACCAGGACTGAAACGCTTGGCTTCTTAAGTAATCGTATGCTTTTGCTCCAAACCCCAGTCTGTCTTGCATTTAGGAAGTGTGGAGATGATGGGTTCATAGCGGACTCGGTGGGTGTCCTGAATTTCAATCATAGAGGAATAACAAGTGGCGCGACGGCTGAAAACAGCATCCGAAGTTGGCAGGAAGCAACGCGCTTGATCGAAGGAGATATTTGTCCAGGATTATCGCTTACATTTGTCGTGACTTTCCTTGTGTGACTATATCTTA
The DNA here is from genome assembly GCA_036877545.1 of Yasuhikotakia modesta. Classification (NCBI taxonomy): domain Eukaryota; kingdom Metazoa; phylum Chordata; class Actinopteri; order Cypriniformes; family Botiidae; genus Yasuhikotakia; species Yasuhikotakia modesta. The sequence continues at coordinate 7,667 of JBAJNP010006759.1, read as the reverse complement.
AACGGGAGAATCTTTTATCGATTATATAGTCTTAAAATATATAGTTGGGACCATGGTGAACTCCAAGCCCACGCCGTTTTGGTCACCTGTTTGGAAGTCAATGGTGCTGTCCAGCGTCCTGCTTGTTCACATCATACCTTTGTATGCTAATGGTAAGTAGATCATTGAATCATTTCCATGGTGCACGTCGTCTTTCCTGGACCAAACTAAGGGCAGAAAGCACTGCTTTAAATGTAAGCAAGCTAGTTTGATAGATCACTTGTAGATCCACAATGACATGCTGTTGCCAAATAGACAGTAATGCATAAACCCATACTGCATTTTCAGGTGTTTGTCTGGTCTATATTTCACCCCAAAATTAAAAACATTATAAATCTGCATTTTAATTAAAAATATATCTTTACATGGAATAGATTGTCTTGTGTTTATTGAGCAGGTTCACTTGTTTAGTCAATCTTTCTGCACAGAGTCTGATCATTAAAGTTTGTTGTTCCGGTGACGTTTATGCCATGATGTTGGTTGGTTTAGTTGCCCTGAATTATTGGTTAACAAACTCGGTAGATGATGAGTGAAAGTATTGATTAGCCATTGACCTAAATTGGGTTTCTATCATTGTTTCTATAATGTCACCTGACCTGTCGCAACATACATGCCAATACAAGTTTAAAATTGTTTTACCACTATATCAATGAACAGTACAGGAAGCTATATTTGTGCTTTTCTACACTAAAAACAATCATTATTATAACTGATACATTTCTAGTCCCTTGCTGAAACTGCTTTAGTAGACGTGCTGTGACACAAGGCTGTTACTCTCCTTTGTTGTTTTTGCCAAGACCTGGCTGCATTCCTATGGCAATACACTCACATCCTCACAACCTTTAGAAAGAGAGGAAGAGGCAGGATACATTCACAAAACACATCACATGTTCACTCCTTCAGCCTGCTGTGAGGCTCTGCTGTCTGGGGGTCTACACACAAACCCATTAAGGGAAATTTTAAAACAATGCATGTGCTTTGTGAGGCTATATAAATAAACTGTATTAAAATGTATGCCAGCCTCAGATTATTCCATTTGGGTGTTTTTTGCTAGAATTGTTAAAATCTTTTCCATGCACGGCACAAGAAGACCATCTGCCACAGGGTTCTGCGAACAGCAGAGGCTGTCACTGAGCATTAGCGTCAACAAGCGCCTGCCTAGCCGGCCCTTATGGAGCTCCCAGTGAGGAATGATGGGATTTATCCTACCGGCCGCTGACACCAGGGCTGTCCACACTGTTGGACGCTTATGAAACTGCACAACCTGTTGGGTGCTTGCTGGTCTCCATCGTTTGTGCAGTCAAAGCACTTTCAGAATACTTTCAGCAGAATCAGGGTTCTAGCATACAATTCACTGGCTTTCTTGATAAAATAAGCTTGGGTGTTTTCTAGGAATCAGAATTGGTTGACCTACCAACGCACTGCTCTACTATTTCAGCTATAAGAACAAATACAGTCTTTAAAGCTGTATATTTGCAAAACTCTTGAGACCTTTAAATTCTAACTCAAAGATGCATTTTTATTGCCAAGTTGATGCATTTTCAGAGCACAGAATGTTTTTTCTAAATCAAAATAATAATTCTAAGTATAACAAGTTGTTAGTTTTATACTGTAGTGTAATATACAGTAGGGATCATTGTTTTGGTGGAAACTGTACCGTAGGGGTTGGGCATGGAGTTGGCATTATTAATCACACAGGTCTGGCATCTCTATGTGTCTGCTCAGCTTTGTACAGACACTGCTGTGTACATACATCCCATCCCTGATGCCCATAAAGGCAATGCCAGCTCTCCTGCCAAGCTGAATCTTTGTACTATTTATAACAAACCACATGGGCTCAGCGCGTGAATTAAATTCAGCAGAGCTTTTGTGTTTGGAAGGAAAGTGTTGGTTTAAGTAATCGGTTGTGAGAGTAAGATGAAATAAGTTAAATGCTGGAGTTTGGTCGCACAATAGGACGGCTTGGCCGTCTTATACCATATCCGCACCTACAGATCACTGCAGAAATCTCAGTTATGCAAGATTAGAATCTATTCATTCACAAAGTTGTTCACATTTATCTGTGTTTGACCTTGTGTGTTTGAATTACTGAAGCAAGTTTAACAACAAAGCTGTGATCCACTGTTATATTTGTTTTTCATTGAATATTCATGAATATTTAGTTTAATTGCTTGTAAGGAGAGGCAGTGACAGTGAGAGGAAAAACAACAAGCTTTCACACACTTGTGCAGATTTAAATCTCTCTCTGGTGAGGTCATGAGAAAATAGTTGGAAAGCTGCTCTCCTTTATTTCGTTCTCACTCTCGATCTTATTCCTCTTTTTTTCCCCTCTGCTATCCTTCTCGTTCTGGCTGTCCTGACATGCTTACTAAACAGAGAACAGAAATCCCTCTCAAAGGTTTTGGCTCTGATCTGTAGAAGGCGGAAAGAGAAACACGCTCTCATTTTTTTCCCTTCATCTTCACTTCATTTGGGAACGGCATAGATGTGGCGTTGTGTTATTTTTCTTTCACCTACTTGTTCCCCTGACCTTCCTTTTCGCTCACTTGACCCCATTGCAAAGAGTTATGCAAATGATAACTACTGTTCTCAACTTGAACTCTCTTCTCTTGCTCGCATTCTTTGAGAGGTGATGCTGCTTTGTTCAGTTTTGCTCTCACCGTTCCAGTGGCTTTGTGTCTTGTGTCTACAACAATTACAAAATGAAACCGGCTCTTCTAATTTTGTGATCGCGCTCCTAATAAACATCATGCTGGTGAGAACCTAAGATTAGAACTTAGCAGAACGCTGGAGCGTCGCATAAGAAAAGATTCATGCATGCATGACGGTTTCCCTCTCTGGGGATGGTGTGAATAAATGGATGTGAGAAGCAGAGGAAATGATTGGAGTGGAGAGGACAGAGAGCTCTGTGTTCTACACGGCTTTGAGATGGCCCAGAACGGCAGCTCCTTTACATTGCTTCTTGGCAACTGTGTGTGTGAGAGTGTCTGTCAGGGGTAGATCTGTGACTCTCATTTGATTTACAATGAAGAGGAATTGCAGTAAGAAAGGCCTTTGGAAAGTGAATTTCACACTGTCAATCACATGCTGGAAATGAATGGATGCGACGTGCACAAATCTGACAATAACTAGACATAAACTGTAAACAAATGTATAAACAATAATATACAAAAACACACACACTCACACCATTTTTACTGCTTGCCACATTTTTCCACTTGTTATAATGTTTGAGTGGAATTGTACTGGATTACTCACAGCTAACACACCAGCCATCTCCCAGCGGACATTAAATTAGGTCGGCGAGATCTTGATGTTGTAATGCTACAGAGGAAACCCCCGTTGTGTGCGAGAGTTTTCTTACTCATCTCTCTCTATCTCTCACTCGCTCTCTCTCCAGACTGACCACTGCAAGTTGCAACCGACATCTCTAATCCTAATCTGAATCCCAATTCTGGCCCGGCTGCAGGGGGGAACATTAGTAAATCAGAGCTCCTAATCCAGCTACCACAAGCTGCTTTGGAAAAAAATCTGGAGCCTCGCACACAGCAGTGTATAATTAAGCAGATTTGTGTGTGTGTGTGTGTGTGTTATACAGAGAATAGTATTTGTCTTTTGTTGTCATGCTATATGTCTGTACGGTTGCAGAAATCTCACACTAAGTGATTGTTTGTTAAGGTTTTAAACTGACTGGATTTGTCTAAGACTCATTCTTTGATTCAAATATACAACTATACATTTAAATATAGATCATTCAGTGTTGTGTTACAAAAATAAGTGTAATGGAGAAAATGGTGAATTATGAATCCCAGAACTGGTGGGCACAGTTGCTTTGGGGGCTTTGTGAGCTCACATCTGTTGAAGGCATGTAACTGCAGATGTGAACAAAGGATGTTAACTAATGTAAGATGCATGGAAGCGTTAAAGAACATCATGGTGTTGTTAACTGTTAATGGTTAAGCACTGTCTATAATACCAGTTTGAGATTGGTGAGTTGTACCATTAAACATTGTCCCAAAACATCAATTTCCTGTATAATTGTGCTAGCTGTGTTTCTATAGCTGTGTTTTAAACGGTTTATCTAATTTAAATAAGTTTTTAAATGAACTAATCCTTGTTTTTTTTTTCAGGCAGTTCATTCATCTCCAATTCAACTCATACTAATTCCTCTGAGTTGAAAGGGGTGGGGCATAAGACGTCACTTCCTGGTAAAGCCACACCCATTTCACTTGGCCAAGTTCACTCTAGGAAACCGCGAGCCGGGGAGGAGTCTGGCAGTGGTGGAGAAAGTGGGACCACGCCCAGTGTTGGGACATCTGGGCGGGAGCAGATGATGGATCTGACAGGAGGTGGGATGGCTGCCAAACTCCCCACTATGGCTGAATCCCAGATACGACTGGATTTTAATGAAGAGGCTATCGAGGACAGCGCCCCACGCTGGAAGAGTGAGAGGCTACAAGCAGATGGGACATTGTTAGATCTTAAGCAAACACAACAGGTCACAGATCTTTTTTCTTATGAGACCACCCCTTCCCAGCCAGAAGAAATTATCACAGTTAATTTTTACAACCCTCCTCCTCATCATCATGTTGGCGACGATCCTCCCGCGTGGGTTCAGGAGCTCCAGGGAGGAGATCCCACCTCCTGGACACTTTCTGATTTTTATGATTATCTGTCGCCTGAGTTATCCCCCACCGATGTTTATCCAGATGAGAGCCAACCAACACCACTGGACATGGATGAAAATGGTTCTGACCCAGCAGGTTCCCCAACCAACTCTGATTGTCTTGTTGGATTTCTACGTATTAATGGAACATGTGTCTCCCCATGTGAGGTCTACACCAGCTACTGCTTCAATGGAGGGCAGTGTTTTGTGGTTGATGGTATTGGTGCTTTCTGCCGGTAAGATGCACACATTTACATTTAATAAGGGCCAAATGTGGTCTAGATGTCTGGTTCAAATTGTCAAACCTATTCAAATATAAGACATTATCACAGACTTTATTCTTTCAACAAAGTGCATCATGCCAGAATCTTGAATTGTTATCAAACAGTCTAATTAAGAAGATAATTTCCCCTTCATGTATCTTCATGGGCATCTGTTTGTGGTGTCCGATCATGTTTGTTTGACATTTTGTGGTGAAGCTGAGTGCTGGTCTTAAAAATGTCTTTCAAAATCAAATGTTGTTGGATTGGAAACAGATGTTGAATCCTCTGGGAAACAGAAGTGCCATCAATGAGTTTGAAACTGGGCCAAGCTCATGTAAACACGTGCAATAAGCAAAGCGGGTCAGGCCAGCATTTTTACACTGTAGGTCAATTGCCATGCGGTTTAAAAGAAAGCTTTCCACTAAATACCTACACAAACACACACACACATAGGATTATTGCATTGTGTATGCATGTATATGTATGTGTGTATGTATATATGTATAGTGAAGAAATAAGTGATAGCCAATTTGTAGAGCCTTTGTTGTAGGTTTGCTGTTGCCGGTTGCTATAGACTAGGGGAATATTTGGTGACATAACAGCGTTTAAAAGAGCCAGGAAAATGAGTGTCAGTGATCATTAGTCGTTGCCTTCAACATGTTTGCCCAGTACGTGGAGCAGAACAAAGCAACATACAAAACTCTAGAAAGCCTCAAAATCCAGTTGTAATGTAACTCATTCATAATTCATATAATTCTGCTGTCACAATCCTACTCAGAGACCCACACTGACCCTTAATAAACATTTGCTCTAAGGGATTTGGGTCTGAGCCCAAATCTGTTGTGTTTGTGTGTGTGCGTGTGTGTGCCTGCCTGCATATGTATGTTTATGTTCCTTTACTTAAGAACTTAAGACCCTGGCCCAAGTTGGTGAGTCGGGCCATTATATTGGGTTACATAAATCTAAATTTTATACGTTTTAATATTCATATGTGATGGTGAAATCGCCTTCATAGCTGAAGAACGGCATATGGTGCAAAGCTGCGTGCCAGAGGAAGCAGCATAGTGCTGCTATAAATCTCACTATCCAACTATCCAAGACTCGATTTCACTGCCCAGACTCCTCTGTGCTGAACTCTACATTCTGTCTGTGGTGTCATAGCAGTTATTGTCTTACAAAAACGTGCTATTAAAACAAACATCAAACCCACACACAGGCAATTTGGCCTAACATTAGCAATTTCCCAGCTAACAGGGAATAATCTCAGAACTTTGCTAACATTGTTTTGCTTCAGTAAAAATGTTAGCGAAATGCTCCTAGTTGTTACCTTGGTTTCAAGCGTACAGTGGTCCCTAAGTCCCTATTGTTTCCTAGAGTTTATGTATCAGATCAACGTCTGTTGGCGTGTGAGGATTTCATTTCCCAGGTCAGGAGGGCATCATTATTTAATGGTCAATATGTTTCCTGAATTTGTGCATATGCGTGTGAAGTCCAGCCAATAGTTTAAACCAAATGAATGTGTAGTAACTTGGTGAATTTAAAATGGATTTTTCTTTAGGCTAGAGAGTAAGCATGGCCTACATACACAGCAGTCATTTTCTGTGCATTATTGATTCGCCTTTAACACCCTGTATACTCTACAATTTACACAGAGGTTTAAGAGTGTGTGTATATCTTTAATTCTGCTAAAGCAACATTATGCTGTAAACCTGTTATCCAGTTAGTACCAAAGAGAGATTAATAGTGCAACAAATGTTTACAGCTAATAATGAATGCAGTTTAGCAATTCTTCAGCACATCCTTAGAGGCTGAAACTTTATTCCAATCACATCTCTGCTGTTTTATTCTCTGTGGAACAGAGACAAATACAGACATACCTGTCCTTGACTGGACCATCTGTCCAGTGTAGCGGCCACAGTCACAGCTCATAAGTTCTGTGAGAAACTAACCTTGCTGCAAAATCCTTGCATTGATAAATAGGTCAACAGTCCAAACTCGCATACTCCTCGTGTACGAGGTTTTAGCCATCTTTCCACAGCATTTATCTCTCTCACACTTTCATCTCTGCACAGATGTTTGCGTCACGGCTAATTTGTTTGGATCTCATGGAAATATCACAAACAGCAGTAGAGAGCACCTTAAATCAAACAGTCCTTTTGTATAAACAGAACACTTTTACAAGTAATCCCCTCTGCTTCTGCTTTACATTGCCAAACCTTTTATTCTTTTGTGTCACTAATAAATTATCTAATGAAAATAAATAAATGAGAGATTGTCACGTATAGCCACCAACGTTCCAAGTTTATCTGTGGTCTAGAAAGAATTATGTCACATATTTTATCTCTATATACATAAATGACAGAAAATAATGGTGTTGATTAACCATGTGTTTAACTGACACCCTCTCTCTGTTGTTTTATTTTATAGGTGTAATGTCCAGGAGTTTATCTGGAACAAGGGTTCCAGGTGTGAGTCTGTCATCACAGACTTCCAAGTGATGTGTATAGCAGTGGGGGGAACGGCCATCATGTTGCTTGTTCTCTTCATGGTCGTTGTCTTTTTCTCCAAGAAGTTGTACCTTCTTAAGACTGAAAACAAACGCCTTCGCAAACGCAGGTAAATTACTGCAGTAACAAATTCTGAGTGTTCAGTTGCTGTTTTAAAGGCAAGCAGACTTTCTTTGAAATTAGTGACTTTAT
>JBAJNP010006758.1:0-17311 GCA_036877545.1 Yasuhikotakia modesta | reverse complement strand
ACACACACACACACACACACACACACACACACACACACATGCATTAGAATAACAGTAATCTATAGCATATCTGAGACCCCCTGCAGTTCGTTCAGTGAGACTATAATAACATGCTCTCAACATACATGTGGAACGAAAGTCACAGAATGTCTCTGTAGTTGTTATGTGATCAGCAGTAGCTACAAATAAACACACCTGCCATCCCCCTGACAGCACTCAGTACAATTACACATCACAAACATCACAAGCATTTCCATGCAACACACACACACACACACACACACACAAAAACAAACTCAACTGAGTTTTATATTTGGTTTAAACCCATAACAAGTGTTTCAATGTTCCTATACTGCAATTCCAGTTGTATTGTTGCAATAGTGAGTGATTTTCAGAATGCAAAATACCAAACTCTGACCCATCTTGTCAATTGGTCACTTTGGCAGGTTAGTATAATCCGGATAGCTTGTTAACTGCACTGCACAAAGCATCTTTCTGCAGTAAAGACCACTTAAAAATAACCATGTATTGTGAGAAAGATCACATTTTTTACAAGCAACACAGTTTGTTCCTAATACTACAGAATATTATTTGCCAAAACATTTTCCTGGAGGGCTGATAAAAGGGGTATGTGTGTAACGTGTCTAAACCGGCGTCTAAAGCGTTTTAGGTAATCATTGACCCTAACTAGCCGTTGTTGCGTTTTAATATCCAAATGTCAATCAGAAAAACAGTAAAAACGTTTAGATCTGCATGTGATGGACATCATCAGTTCTTCATCATCCTCTCAGGTTTTCATGAAGTTCATACGAAAGACCTGAAGCAGGTCTGATGAGACCCGTGTTACAGAAAACAGGAGTGTACTGAGCCCATCAGTCAGTCGGTGTTGTCATGACACCGGTCGCCGTGTTTCTGGAGCGATTAGTCACATGACCTTTACAGCTCAGGTAATTGGCTAAAACATGTCTTGAAGAGCACATGATCAAAGGTCTGCGATTCACAACACACCTCTGGCCTGGATTTAAGACCACCACACAAACAGATGCAGCAGCTTTCTGCAGATATCATCTTATATAATATCACCCATTTAAACTTCACAATTATTATGGGAACGTGTGTGTGTGTGTGTGTGTGGGTACAGGGGTCACTGTGGTGGGATGTGTGTGTGGTGTTGAGGGTACTAGATCCTGACAGTTACCAGTAAGGTTGAAGCTAATCTGTGCCATCAGCTGTCTGTTTGCTGGATGCCAGGACACACACACACACACACACACACTCCGCTGGCAATGTCAGTCCACATATGCTCGTCTGCATGGAAGGAGAGCGAGGGCACAACAGCCACTGTCTTTTTCCTGTCACACCCTTCACTCGCTTCCCCATCTACATTTGCCTTTTATCCGTCTCCTCACTGAACACATTCACACCAAAACCTGCTGCTTCACTCATTGCTTCATTTCTGTAAGAGAAAAACGTCTCAAGCCAGTTTTAACTGGTTAGTTGGGTTATGGTTTAGCATCGCTAGCATGTCGCTCATGAGGACTTGTTCTAAATGTTGCGATAACGCTACAAACAACAGTGATAGTTTGCCATTTACTAAAGCAGCTTTTGTGTTTTTACTCTAGTAACAAGACCTGTGTTTGTTTGCCAAGCAAACTTTCCTTAAACTTATTTAAGGAGTGATCAGAGTTATGTCTAAGAACCAGATTAATTTACTTGGGCCTGTAAGCAATGACCCAAATAATCCAGAAACCATCAGAACTTCCTAACAACCACAAAGCACCACCCGCATTCCCACCCATGTTCTTCAAAACAAAAAAAACTCTTATAAAACATGCATCCATGCAGCATTTTAGCCGCTACATCAGGCAGCCAGAACCACACGAGCCACAACCCAATATATACAGCCAAACATTACTGACACCTGACAGTGGGCATGGCCAGAAACAAGCATGTTGTTATCCAATGGGAGACAACCAATAATAAACATTAACTTATCTATTGTAAACATATATCATACAACATTTGATCAAAATCAAATACAAATATTTTATTCACATTATAGCTTATTGTTTTAAAATATAGCAATATAGTCAATATATATAGTCAATAGTTTAGACATGAAATTGTCTAAACTATTATGAAATAAACAATTAAACATAAAAAACAACCTTTTAACTGGGAACAACTGATCAAATTTGACATACCATTGAGTAAAATTTAAACATAAATATTAGCTGAAACATGAACTATTTCAGTCTGTTTTATAAGCTTGATGTGAATGGAAGCCATACAGCCACACTGCCTGTGATACAAATGACCTCCAACATACAATCACCACAATATCACATTCACAGTACACGATCACCACAACATCACAGTTTATGAGGACGGAGAGACAGTAAGTCACACATCTGAAGGGTTTTGTGTGTTTGTATACAGGGGCTATTTGCCATTTCCTGTGTCTCTCTCTGCCTGCTAGATATTTCCCTTTTTCTGTTTCTATTGCCCAGACTCGTCTTTATCTCCCTCTGTGCAGTTTGAAAACAATAAAAGAAAAGCAATGTGTCTTGTTCAGTCACTAAATAGCTGTCTCGTTTGCCCCCTGAGGTGGCTGCACATCACGACAACCTCATTCATCAGTCCAACACTCCTGCCCGACCCACACGCCTCAAACTCCCCGAATAAAGATGATAAATACCTCAGCCGGTGAGGAAGAGCGGGGCAAATAAGGAGAGCGAGAAGACGGGCGAGCGAGAGGGAGAGAAAGAGTTATTGGGAAGGACAGAGAGCAAAATGTCTTTACACACACCTTTCACTAAACATCAATTGCTTTATTTATTTTATTTTACAGCACATTTTATCGTGCAGTTACAGTGTTGTGGTGGCTATTTGAAACTGCAGCGTCGTGAGCTACTGATGAATTCTGGTTAAAATTAAACTACAGTCGTGGTTACTGGCCATTTGACAGAGTTGTTGCCACGCTACACGTACAATGAAAAGTAACAAAATATATCATTACATTACATCTTATCAAAGTATTTAATAATTTGTATGTATTGAGTGTTTTTATTGAGCAGTAAATCAGTTTCTCACTCTGGGTGACAGCTTTAAACATGCAGATTTACACAAAATACTAAAACACTACAAAATAAAACAACATACATTTATAGAAGAGAAACAAAACACAGTAAACTGCGGTAATTAATTTTTATACAAAACAGTAAGTTGACAAAATTAGATCAATGAATCTTTTTTTGTTCATTTTGTTTGGCTGTAAAGCTTTGTGTGTAGATGACAACGTTACAAATGCAGCGTTTTACAGCTTAATGTGGGTTAAAGGAGCTTGTTTATGGAAAAGGAAACTATACAGGAAAAATGTAGGTAAGTTAGCAGCGTTACTATACAAATGCACACAGTCAGCTGTCTGTGACTGAACTCACAAACGCTCCCACTGATACGCTTACATAAACAACATCTCAAGTGAGCTGAAACAATTCAAACAGTCTAAATGTATGAGATTAAACAGGCCAAACAGAACCGTTGAAATGGGTCTCTGGAACTGAGCCGGAACGCTCTTCCCGGCCTTTGACATCACTGCCCCCCAAAGCATTCTCAACCCCCACACTGCCGTGAGTCAATCTCCCATCATCCCACCCGGACAAAACAAGGGCGAACCTGCGGAGATATTCCCGCTGTACCGCTGGACCCTGCAGGGCTCGGCCCACGGGCCGTCTGTTCTGACTTTAACACCATGTGACAGAAGCAACGACTGACAGATGTTTCCTGACACTGGCGGAGGAGCTCGACGCCTGTACGTTTGACTTTGTGATGTCACGACGACGGCGGCGGTGGAAGATGATGAGCGTGTCGTGATAATGGATGGAGGAATAAATCAACGAGATCCGAGATTCTGCTGCAGTCGTTGGGAATCGTGTCGCGTCCTCGGGCACAATTTTAGGTTATAAGAACGTTTGCTTAACATTTTATTAAGTAACAGAAACGATTATTATTAACGCCTTTGAAATGTTCAAAAGATAACAAATACACGCCAAATGTTATTTTATTATATAACATATTATATATTATTATAAAACATATAGTGATTATATAAAATTATATTCTATAATTATATGAAAGAACTTGTTTCTAAAAACATTTTTTATTCAGTTATATTTTTAATACTATCCATGAACAATTTAAGAATAACGTTTTTGATATACATGACATACTGTATGTATCATTATAAAATTTACTACTACTAACGTTACAGAACGTTTTGAAAACTTTAGGACAAATTTAGAGAATGTTCTTTTACGAACGTTCTCAGAACTTTCCCTGTTAGCTGTGGTGAACCAGCTGGAGGAATCTGGATTCTTGCTGTGTGTTTTGGGGATGAAATGAGACGTGATGGATTGGTTGGTGTAGCAGCGCTGATAGTCTGATCTGCATCCGAGAGCCGAAGGTATTTTTGTTCGCTCGCGCGCTCCCTCCGTGAGAGGCTGGATAGATGAGATCATCTCGGTGCGCGACGTGTTCGTATGTGAGAAAGACTGAGGCAGAAAGGAAGGCTTCAGTAATGACCACGGACATGTTGTACAGAGCTGCGTACTTTTCCTCCAGCTGCCACTTTAATGAGGAGATAAAATGGCCTCAGCTGAATAATTAATACTCCAGCCCATTAACAGGGCATTAGAATGGCTTCTTCTCATCGATTTTTCTTTCTCCGGTCTACGCCTCTCGCTTTTTTTATTTTAACTTGATAGTGGTGTCCGAGCCGGGCTGTGTTCAGAGCAGGTCAGAACTGGGCTCGGACTCTGATCGGTGGCTCTTGTCAGGGGTGTAATTATTGTGGACTGACGGATCTGTGAGGAAATGCGGTCACAGGATTTGAACGTGTCAAATTACTTCAGGCCCTGCAATGAAAATGAGTGGAGAAGTTAAATCTAATTGGTCCTGCTTTATATAGCTGAATATTAATATTAAATGTAAACTACAATATTTAAATGTGGAAATTCTGAGAAATGCTGTTAATATTTAAAATCAACACTCAAACAAACCTTCATTGCCTTCAATAATAATAATTAAACAAATAATAATAAATACAATATGCAACACAAGCCATTGCTAAAAGCTGGTGGACAGCTGTTGCTGACTGGCTACGAGAAAGTTATGGTATCATGGGAATCTGATACACTTTGTTTTTTTATATTTACACAACCAGAACTAAGTGACATTTTTCATCACACGAAACAGACATCTAGCAAATAATCACAGCGTTTCATTTGAACATGTTGTACAACGTGTGCTAGGAATTTGTCATGTCACGATTTCCTAAAGCAGAAAACATGCAACTTCTAAGGACTTGTGTTTGGATCAAACCCAGCATATGAAACGGTAACCGACTCTGAACTTTCCCGTGCGGCCGAAGCCAAGTCTCCAGGTCACAGAGCCGCTCACAAAATCAATTCATATCCAGACAGATAGGAGCAGCAGTGAATGTATAGCTTCACTGTATAGATAACACCCCCAAACTTATTATTGCAGCCACACGAGAGGAAAAGCGAGTATAAAACGCTGAGTAAGGGAGGAGAGTGAGTGCGTTACAGAGATGAAGGCGATAAATATTACCAGGGCAGGTTGTTGAGCAGGGCAACTGGTCGATAATGAATGTGTCCCATTACAGAGCGGCAATAAGAGATTTCTGCTGACACCAGCATCCACTGTATCTCCAGATCTCCAGTGTGTCTGATAATCCTGCAATCTAAACACACACACACACACACATACACACACGCACACATACACACACACACACCACACACACACACACACAATGCATTTTCAGCAGGGTAAATTAAGGTAATCTGTGAAATGTTTTGGCACTTGCGGGGCGCTGACAGGGTGGTGCGTTCCTGACCGCAGTGGGTCTCATGTGATGTTTTGGGTTCTCACAGTTACTGATCTAAAGAAGCTAATTTATATTTTAAACACAGATGGAGATAGAGGGACACAATCTACAGATTTGCAGCTTTAACATCATGATGAAGTTAAAATGTACTATTCTTCTTTATTTATATAATAAGAATATAGCATCATTATTTTTAATTCATGTGCCCTCATAATCTTTAATTAAAAACATTAGCCTGTAGCCACAAAATACCTGCATCTCTTCTTCACATGATGGGGTACGTCTGTCATTGAGGGCGGGACTAAATTGACTGTCCAATAGCCAGACAGTTTCCACACATACTTCAATCTCCAATCAATTCCCAAAGGACAAAATCAAGTCCTGTCTCACATTTTTTCTCATTCCAGAAGCCGTTTCACTCATTCATGCGTCACATTGTGACTGTCTTACATACTACATCAGATTTGCTTGTGATGGAACAGGAAGTGAGACCAGGTAATGCCCCCAAATCTCTAACCTTAACATGTCATTACGGATGCCTCACTGTTATATCAAACCAACCACTTCTTAACACTGATCCAGGACCTGTGATTGGTCCCCTGCTGTGGGAGTTAAGGAGCAGGTCTTGTTAATACAGTACCTGTGCTTGTTTCAGCGGATGGGCAGCTAGCCCTCTCAGAAGCGACGCTCAGGTGTTTAATAGTATCTTTGAGTCTGATCATCCATCAAACGATCGATCACAATCCCAGCGGTTTTTATTAACGCTCCTGTCAGCCGGGCCGCTCTACGGTGCCCACGCTTGTCCAGGATGATAGATCATTAGCCAGACTGGCTGTTATTTATTCTCCCGTGACCTTGTGTACGCCGTTGTGGAACGTATCAAGCGATGAGTGCAGGGACATGATAATTCAATATTCATCTGCTCGTTTTCACAAGTTGTGAGCTGGAGTGTCAGGCCATTATTAAAACTAATGCATCCTCACTGTGGCTTAAAGCCTTAGGACAGTGTGAGGTAACACTGGTCTCATTACGGGTTATATCTGTCACATTTTAGCTCTATAGCTCGAGTTCACTCAACTGCTCAATACCTGCATCTCTTTAATCAGGGTTCAGGGTTCGACTGTTTCATGTGCCCCGTCAGCCCCTGCTGGTGAACCATGTAGCTGCACCATCCGGTTGTAAAAACATCTTTCTCACCGACTGCCATTAAAACAATCTGTGTGTTCTGGAAACGACAACACAATTTGTAAACAACTTACATTTCACTACAGCTCAGAAATGTTTGATATAAAATGTATTTTGGCATCTCTAACACCATAAACAAAAGGTCAGCTACCACAAACTCTATATACTGAATAACAAAATAGTAACTTTTGACAGTTTGTACAATTTATCAATGATGATCTTAATGGCAAGTTATCCTGCGGTCTGCTGTTGCTATGGTTACTGAAATGTTGTTTCAAACGTTGTATAAATGTTTAGTATGCTTTCTTTTTAAACCTCCACCCACCCTCCCACTGATGTTTTGACGTCCTTTGAGGGAGTTCAAGCTGTAATTGGACGGTTTCTGGTACAGTTACCTGAATGTTTGTTTCTTACCGTGCGCATTGTGTTGAAAGCTGGTGGGAAAATGGCTGCCACACAAACTAGAGTCCAGTCGAATGTTTCTTCTGGTTCGTCTCTTGTGGCTCCTAAAGGGCCCAGGGGCCCAATAAGCATCCATCTGCAAACAGCCCACCACAGCACGCTCCAGTGGGCATGCATGCAGGCCGGGGTGTTTGTGCGAGTGTGTGTTTGTGCACTCCAGTGTGTCTGACTGCAGAGGCTGACATTCTATCATTCTGGAGCCTTGGGGACTAAAATCCTTCCACACAAACCCAATCTTCACCAGCAGCTCTTATCAGCGTTACCATCAAACCCAAACACTGCTTTCTGCTCTTTGCTGTGGCACTATGAAGGACATCTTACAGTGTATGTGGCAGCCAACAACGGTTAGATGTTGTATTAATGTTGCTTGGTAAATTCTGTACGTTTTTATTTAATTGTTACACTAACAACTTTACAACAAGACAGTATATATAACATATATTGTACTTTTAGAAAATGTTAACTACCGTTACAAAACGTATAATACTAACAAATTATTAGCTTTAACATGAAGCACACATAATTTATTCCTTGTTGCGCTTTGAAGGTTTAAGACTAGAAAGGTTTAAACAGATAAAATGAGCTCCATATGAGTAAAAATGTTACAGGTACCAATTTGACAACATTTTACCAGCCACGATTTATGCCACTAACAGTCATGTGCTATAAAATAACAGGATTGTCAGTGCTGCACCTGTTCTGACGCTTTTCTACAGAAACTTGTGGTTACGGCTTTACCATGTAAAACGGTCTTTACAGTCTCCCGTCACCCCGTCCCTCAACCCAGCCCACAATCCATCCCTCTCTGCCAGAGCTGAGATCGATGGAGCTGCTCTCTTAATCAGCTCTCTGTTGACCGCAGGAGGAGGAGGAGGGGAGGCATTCGCTTCCCGCTCGTTCGCCTCACCGCAGATTTTGCCTCAGAAACTTCTGGAGTCTCCCTGCAGCGCTGGCGGCCGTCGAGTTTGGCGCGTGTGTGTCTCTGTCAGACTTTCTCTCAGGACGGTTCGAGATCTGTGCCTCAGAGCCGCTGTTGACGCTCAGAGTAATTGTGGTGATTTATTACAGCAGAACTGCTGTACGCCGCAAGTTAATTTATACACAATAACCTCCAAAGTCACAGAAACTCAGGAGGAATCAGAAGAAACACACAGCGGTTTGGTATGAAGGAGCCTTTTGAGGAACAAAAATCTGTTTCGTAATTACTAACAATGGTAAATAGATCTCCAGACAACTAAAATTGTAAGAAGGAAAAAGTATTTTAAGGTAAACAGATTTCTACTTTGTCTTTTGGTTTCTTTTAACCAGCCGCTGAAATGCACACGCAGCATCAAAGCTATGATGGAGAGATTATTGCTGTCAGGGCATTTTCCAAGATGGCGGCACTTACATTAGTTGTAAAACACATTGTTGCTACAAGGAACTGCAGTTAGCCTGCTAGTCTAACAAACTACAGAATGAGATCAGGTGAAGAAAGTTTGTTGTAATAATTATCATAAATATTCAGTACCTGAGTCACTGACTGAAACTTGTAAACTTGTAACTCTACACATGCTGTCTTTCAGAGCAATGCATCAAACTTACCTGCAGACACACTGTTAGTAAAGGAGAGGAACAGAGGTCCCACCTGTGCTATAATCACTTACTTCTCCACTAACCTTCACTGCCTCTGAGCCTGACCACACACACACACACACACACACACACACACCAAAAACAGTTGCAAACACACACAGCTACATGCACACCTGAAAAACAACATAAACAAGCACATCATCTACTAATCAAAACCATTTATTGTCATACAGTTATACAAAAATATTAATTATTATTTGACATCTAATTTAAAATAAATTATCAAACAATTGTGACACATCTTTGATGACAGCAGGAAAGTTCACATCACACTTTCTATTGGCTAGTGAAGACACACATTGCCTTGTGAATCTCAAACATCTCATACTCCAATAACTGATCCAGATACAGCTTCAGTGTATGAGCATCTCTCATCCCGCCTCTCTGAGCACTGATCCTGGATCAGACGCTGTTCATTCAGGCCGCGGTGGAGCAGAACCGTCGCAGCAGGTCCTTCTTATTGACCTTGCCCATTTGATTCCTTGGTATATCTTCAACCACGATCAGGCCTGTGGGAATGGAGTATGGGGCCATACGTTCTCTGAGGAACAGAGGAACAGAATTATTACAAGCTCTGTGATACGACACCACTCAGATCTTGAGGTAAATTTGACCACAGAATTTAATTTAAACAAACATCCCACCATTTCCATTCACTCTGAGAAGCTACAGATATCATAGATGTATATACAAACCTAATATTACGCTGCACGTTGCATACGGAAAGGATTTCAAAATATCTTTCGGCAAAAGAGAGATTATACAGTAACAGTGCAGATGTGAATTACACACAAAACGCATAAAAGGCACAAACGCTTTGTGTGTATCGCGACGCAGGGCTCTGTAATGTGTCATAAATCGCTTGCAGATACGTTGAATTAGATTAATGCCACAAACAATAAAATCAGAGTGAAATGAAGAGAAAGACTAAAAGGCAGAGCGAGCACCACGTTAATTAAATGTTTTGCGTTCTGAGCGCCCGACTCTCGCGGCGTCTGCAAGCCCGGAGCCGTTTCTCATCTAATGTTTGTGTGTTTGCAGACATTGTTTTAAAGTGTATTTTTACTAACAGAAGCTACCAGTCTCTGTTAATCCTGCTTTTGTTCTGTCTCTTTCCTCCAGTGTGTTAAAGATTGTACATATTTCACTCTTTAATCATCTTGCAAAACATTCTGTAACTCCCTTCGCATGCGAGTCTGTCACCTCCAACTTGTCACTTCCTGTCTCCACTCCTTATGACATAAACAGAGTGACGGTTACGGAGGGTGACAGCTGGAGGCACAGCACTGGAGACTGAGCATCTCTCTCTCTCCCTCTCTCCATGCGTCTCTGGGCTGCGCTGGGGGGGGCAGGCGCAGGTCAGCGGGACAGCCGCACAAAACACACGCAGCATCACACCAGCAGGGCAGAAGATTGCCTCCAACACCCCCACACCATATGGAGCCCACACACACACAAGAAAGCCCTGAGCTACTTCCTGTTAAGGGACGTGTCTCCTGACTGTGTTTGCGCTGGGGCAAAAAATGCAACTGACATTAAAAAAAAACAAAGAGAATGAAAAAATAAACGAGATAGAGGCGAGATGAAGTCCGCCAGACACTGCGTCCTCCACATCTTGACCTGTTTCTCCTCCAACCTCCACTCACACCAAACGCATCTGTTCCTCCACCTCAGAAAACGCTTGTCTACATGGCTGTGTGTCCACATGTGTGTATTGCTATTTATAAAGAGACTCCTTAGGGAGTCCGGCCTGACGTCTGACTCAACACGCTACACACGCGCTGACGCAAGCCCTGCACTTCCAAACACGCTGCCGCGCTCCACAGGAAGTTACTTGCAACAAAGCTGCTGGTGCATTTCAGCAACATTTCATCACCTGCCTCAGATTGTGCAAGTTCAAGCGCATCTCGCTGGTTAGTGATGGACGCTGGGCAAATTTTATGTCCTGTTGTTTTACCTTACTACTAAAAGGCCTTTAAATTTTCCAACGGCTGCTTTCTGTGAGGCCGACCGGGCAAATGCAATATTATTTAATGAACAATTAAATGAAAAAAGTTTATAAACTATCATAAAATAAGTTTTATGCTTATTCTGTTTCACATCTCACATCTTTAACGTAACCTTATTAGCCAAAATCATCACATTCAATCTGATTGGCTGGCGTTGTATGGTCGCATTGATTGGTCACTTTGCACAAGTGGGAGTGGCAGTTTTGGTGATAGTTGAACATCTATAAGTTACCTGGCCCAGGTCTTCAGGTCTGTCAGAGTCATCGCCTTCCCCTTCCTCAACTGCACAACTGCGGTCACCCTCTGACCCCAGGTGGCATCTGGGGCACCAATGACAGCCACATCTGAGGAGAAAGAAGAACACTGAGATTTTGAAACCTGTCTGTAATAACATGTTTGTGTGTGTAAATGTGTGTGTGTGTACCTGTGATATCAGGGTGGGCTAGCAGATGCCGCTCAACATCCAGTGCACTGATTTTGTAGCCCCCGCTCTTGATAATGTCCACTGATGTACGTCCCATGATCCAGTAAACGCCGTCTTTGTAGATCGCAGTGTCACCTGCAAGAGCGGTTAGGAGGTGTGAAGTTCTGTTAAAGACTTAATGCAGTCACAGATTCATTTTAAAATGCTAATGTACTTTTACAGGCTAACAAAATTACATACACTGTAAAATTATATTCCTTTAAGGAAATGAACTGCAAAATGATTATGAATATACTGCAAATTTACACAACAAAAATACATTTTTATCCAATCAAATAAGAATAATTTTCCCTATTATCACCTGCAATGTACCAATTAATCATAATTAATCATTATTCACAGCATGTTGGCCGTTTAATAAATACGTTCCACCCAAACTTCCTGTTTCAACAGGAAATACATCATCACAGGATAGAAAACAAAAACAAATCACGAAAAATGTAATTTTGTACAGTCCGAATATTCTCTCTATAGCTGTTGAAGCTACACTACTAAGCATTCTTATAAGGGTATGTGTGTGTGGGCTGTTGTGTGTTGTTTTCTAATAATAGGCTGTAGTCAGCTTTAGATCTGCTGCTCACATTTTAAAAACCATTTGCACAGAGCTGCAGGGCTGGAGACGACTTAATTACCCCCCCAGAACACTCCCAAACTACAGTCATCAGCAGTGGGGTTGTGATACACCCGATCCAACCAGGTGCATCTCACACTCAGTTTTCCTGTCGAAAGCAAAATGCTACAAAGTGACAAAATCGAAAGCAATCAGCACATTATCTGATGCGCAAAGTTGTTGTTTGCGACATAATTCACTTCCAGAGTGCAATGAGAAACAAACATTTGCTTTAGGTTATCTGTTCTGCTACAGGTTACAGGTGTTAATTAAAGCAACAGTTCACCCATAAATGAATGTTCTTCATTATTTATTCACGCTCATGTCATTATGTACTATATGGCTTTTAAAGAACACAAAAGAAGATATTTTAAAGTACGCTGGAAACCAAACAACAGTGGCACCCGTTGACTGTACAGACACAAAACCACTGAGATATTTCTCAAAATATCTTCTTTTGTAGAACCACAAAATTTTAAATCACAAGTACAAAAAAAAATTTTTATCACAAGTACAACAGCAGGACTGACTTTGATTACCTGCCCATACAGACATCGTTCATTACATCAGCTCCCGTCTGCCACTGTGTGTACAGAACAATCTGGGAGTCACACCGGTTTGTGAATATGGCCGTGCACTGAATGTGTGAACGCAGAAAGCAGCCATCGAGTGTTGGGCTCATCTGGGGCAGAACCACGATCAGGCCGAGTAATGACTCGTAGCAGGTGAGTGTGAAGGAAAGGAAGGAGGGAGAATTGGACGAAAGGTGTTGGAAGTCTAGCGTGGATCGTTATCGAGCGCTGAGCCCCAGCTGTGGCCAACAGAAGTGGAGAAACGAGAGTGTGTGTGGGGTTATAGTGTGTGTGAGGGTTAAAACAGAGGGGGCAGGGGCAGATAGACACACATCAGCAGGCTGTGACTGGTCTGAGGCGAGAGACTGTTGATGGGTGACACTGAAATCACTTGTTCTCCTCCACAGCCAATCTTTACATCAGCGTGACGCTCACTAAGGCATCACAGTTACTTTAGCTCACAGATCTGAAGAAACCTCTAACCACAAGTATTAAACGTCTGTGCATAACCCCATGCCCTCAGATTTATACCCTTAAAAACAAAGCTGCTACAAAATGTTCCTCACAGAAATGCCACAGAAGAACCATTTTGGTTCCCCAAAGTACCTTCTATGTATAAGGTTCTTAAAAGAATTATTTCTTTCTCACCTTTGTATAGTATAAATAACTATATTTCCACTACAACAAACAGAAAGGTTCTGTTGATGTTAAAAGTTCTTCAGCAAAAAGTGGTTCTTTTGTCATTGTGAAGCATTTTAAGAGTCTTAGCTTTTAGCAGATGTTTTATCCTCAAGTAAGACAACAAAATGAGAAGCGCTACACAAAATTTCAACATTTCGTTGAGCCTTCATTACACAGAAAACTGTGTAACAGGATGATCTTAAAAAATAGTTGATGTGCCTCCTATTTTGCATCTAAAGTGTACATGCAACACCAATCTCTTCCTCTAATACTCAATAAAGCTTAACATACTTATTTCTATCACTGTTCGCTGCTCGCCCTCCAACCTCTCTCTCTCTTCCTCTCTCTCTCTCTCTCTCTGTCTCCAGCGAGGAGCGCAGCATCAATAGAGGGCCCATCTGTTCTCATACATCAGACTCTTCATTTCAGTTTATTAGCTGGGATAAATCATAAATATTTCATTATACATCACGCGCGGCTGTCGCAGGGACGGTGCAATTTATCAGCGCTGCCCTCTCCTGCCGCCCGGCAGCGGAGCAATAAGCTTTCCAGTCTATTAAACAAGATTGATACAGTGTGTAAATTTAGATATTGGGAATTTCTTCACAGACCAGTGCTCCACTGTGATTGGCTGGGGTGAGGAGGGGGGCGGAGAGGTGAAGGAGAAGTGGGGGGGTGCAGAGAGAGAGAGAGAGAGAGAGAGAGAGAGGAAAAATGTGGAAAAATGTCTGGGTGTTAACAGCAATAAGAATGTATTTACACTCGCCCCGTCCCTTTATAAAATACCCCCCCCCCCCAAGCGCGGGGCGTAATTTGGTCACGGCAGAGTGGATCCGTTCTCATGGAAATGAACTGGGACGGTTTGTTTGACACAGGGACAGATAAGCAGCGAGAGGAGAGAGACGGACAGCGCGACATTTACAGACGTTTTTGTCCTCTTCAGAAATCCATAATATCCCTGGGGAGGGATCAAAGGTCGCAGGAAAAATTAAACCTTCATGTCAGTGGGCAGCTTTGACTGGAAGAGGAAGACTGATGTTAAAGTGGGATATGAACCGCAGGTGTCTGACGGATCGAGGCTCGCTTCCCATTTGCAGCTCATCCGCAGACGGGCTGCGCAGCTGCAGCCTCCACTGGCGCTCTGTACAGAAAATAAAGTGATTTTTGGGTTACTGCATTGAATAATTCCTTTAATAACAGCCATAAATTAAGAAGTGATTATCCGGGAGCGAGCCATTGAGAACTATTACAAACTTTATTGTCTTGAAATCTAATTTACATGAAGAGGAGAATCACATTAACATCTAAATGATAATTAATATGCGCTGAACAGAATTCAAATCTTACAGTGTCTGTAAATGGTTTAAACTGTCTGAATTCAGTCACATTTACTGTATATAAAGGGCGTCTCGATGAACGACTCCCTCAATGTTAAACCCTTTCATATCTCATCTGAACGTTCTAGTTGAACGCTTTTGTTCTGTCAGACAGTTATTTCCATGAGCTAAACACTAACCACTGCTAACTAGTTCCCTGACTAGCAATACCAAGCACTGGTGAGGCTCTAATCTCAGATTTAACTGGAGTGCAGATGCAGTAAAGTCACATGACTGCTGCGGTCACAGACTGCTGAATTTTCTAATTAAAATGATAAGAAGCTTTTTTACGTGTTTTTTCAGTCTGTCTGAGATGTTTAAAGGGACACAGGCATGATGAACGATAAATAAGAACAAACGCATGATGAATAAAGTGAACTGTATGCATTCAGAGCAGATCATTCAGAAGATATCACAGATCTGAGGTTTAACACTAGAAGTTTATCTTAGACTCTTAACCAGAGAACCTTAGTGAATCTCTGAAGACGTCCACAAGGTGGTTTAAAAAAGTTTAACATTAGAAAGCAAAACCACTACAAAACCACTAAAAGGTCAACCTTCAAACATACAGTTTCATTTTCACATGTGGTAAAATAATACACTGTTGATCTCTCATTCAGACTTTAGTTACCGATGTTTCACACCTCCTCAAACATAAAAACAAAACACGTCTTTCCAGCAAACACACAAACAAAGCAACCCTGAAGGGTCTTAGCACACATCAACGCTGAAACAAACACAAACAGGCTGCAAACAAATCAGACACACACACACACACACACTTGCATGAGGCTGAAGGAAGCTGACAGCTATGAAAGGGCAGCGTGTGAGAAAGGCCGGTTTCACGTCCAGCGCACTCACACACGAGTGAACAATCACACACTGAGAGCTTCAGCGCAACACCTCAACACGCATCCCTGACAGCCAAACTCAAGTGTGCAGATCAGACACAGGGAACAATGGCTTCATGAGTTTGTGTGATACTACTGAATATTCTAATACCAGCTCACTGAGAATGTTCTCAGAACGTTCCCCAAAGTTCTCTCAAGTAATGTTGCAGTAAAGTTAGCAGAACTTTTTAATGATAGATAAAAATCATGCATCAAAAATGACTAAAAAGTTACAAAAATAAAATGTTTAATGTAAATAACGTTCTTTTAAAATTTTGGACTTTTTTAACATTCATAACATTTTTGTTACGTCATGGAAATATTGTGGAAACATTCCTGCAACATAAAATAGTTAGCTAGAACATAATGCTAACATATTTGACAACATCTCATATGACAACTGAGAAAAAAATCACAAAGGTTCTCCTTCAGTTGCACAAAAGGTTGTGGGAGAACCCATGCATGCTAGTTTTTAACGTACTATGAGTTAGTTAGATAAATGAAGTCTAGTCTTGCATACTTCAGCTAGTATGACAGTTGGGGTGTAGCCATAGTCTTATTTAGGTAATTAATACCCAAGTGAGTGTTTTGCACTCAGGTGAGTGATCCAGTTTACCCAATATGATGTGATGAGAGATGGCTGAACTGTTTGTCACTAATTGCCTGGCTTGTGTTTAATAACAGAGACTTTAAAAGTCATTCTACCTCCATTCAAATGTGTCCTTCAAATGCAGACTTAAAATCTGTCTCACATTATACGACGTTCATTCATGTCTGATGTCTGATGTCATTGTTCTGTCTTCTGTACAAAGAATATATATTAGAAAGGAACGATTCTGTCACAACTGCATGTAATGCTGCAGTTTAATGATCACATTTCCTGTTCTTCTGGATCCACGACCATCATGACCGGATCCATTTATATTCATGAAGCAGGAGAACATCTCTTTAGAGTTCAAGAGCTGAGATGGACAGGAGAAGCAGGCCAGGCCAGGCCAGGCAGCAGCAGAGAGCGTTCAGACCCTCGGTGGGTGTGCAGGTCACAGACAGACATGTCTTCAAGAAGCTACAAGAGCTGTTGAGTGGCAGGGCCACAATCCCACAATCCCACACTCCACATGCACAAAGAGCCCTGAACACACTGGAGGTTATGTGTGTGTGTGTCAGAAGGACACACAGAGCTGTGTGTTACCCTACAGCCTGAAACAGCGACAGACACACTTTCTAAATGCTTACAGTATAAAAGGTCTTCAATTATAAATGTTACACTACACTGGGGAAAATTAACCTCTTGTTTCAAAACATCAAAAAATGTTCATCCAGATCCACACACACTAATTACACAAGCCTGGTGTAAATGAAAACAACTGCAGTGTCCTCACTAATACTGTGAAACAAACTTGTGTGTTTGTGTGTGCTTGTGTGGTGTATGTATGTGTGTGGTGCTTGTTTGTGTGTGGTGTGCTTGTGCGTGTTTGTGGTGTGTATGTATGTGTGTG
>JBAJNP010006757.1:0-21247 GCA_036877545.1 Yasuhikotakia modesta | reverse complement strand
GAAGTTTAATCAGACACTGTTTTTGACGCTTCTGAAGTTCCTCTTCCAGACACAAAGGTAGAGGAGCACCAGCTGAAGGCAGATGTTGAATACGGTCCAAGCGCCACAGGCTTACAGAAACCTGGATTCATATTTTTTTAACCGGAGGACAAGAACATGCGCCAGTGCTTGTCCGTCCCTCATGATTTACCATGTTCGGTGAAATCTTCTCCATCCTCATAAACACTGACGTATCTTCTCTGGTACCTGATAGACCTGCTGTCAAGAAGGAAAGCAGTGTTCAGACAGACAAATAATGGAAAGCCTGGTTTAAAGGCCCTAATGCTGTAGCAATTATCATTATCTTCACTAAGGCCTGAGGCGCTAGTCTGTTATTCTAAGCTCTGACTCTTCTGAGCTCTAATCTAACACAGAAACTTTATGGGTGCCATTACACTTCTGTCAGCTGTGAAAAGCAGTTGTACCTCATTACTAAATACTGGTACTTTTTTACAATTATAGATCTTGAGGAAAAAGGTCATATTTTACTGTACAATTTACAACAGTTTTTAATCTAGGTTACGCTTTCACAGGTCTGTATTTTATTATTAGTCTTAGGAGGAGTGTAAAGGACTTCCTGTGGTCAGTCTGAGATGCATGTAATGAAGAAATGAGCAGCTTTATTGATGGTAATATTATCTAAGAACATAAAAAGATGCATTTGCTTAATTTAAAAAAGGAATTGCTTTCCAACTTAAAGAGACAGGACGACACTTTAAAGGTTCAGCATTAAAATACATCCACCAGGACATTAAGGACTGAGATCAACTATACTTTTATTAGAAATTTAAATTTGTGACTTAATTATTATAAATATTGTGTCACTGATTGAAACAGTTCTCAGTTTCTTTGTTGAAAGGTAAAGTTTTGTAATGTAAAATAATGGTTTAAGGCTGAACACTCACCATGTCTGCTATACTTCAGACAAACAGAAAGTCCCACCCCCAAACTCACATTATTGGCCAAGTCAACGTTGCTGTTTTGGACTGGTTGGAACACCTAAACGAACAAAGAAATGTTTTAATAACTTCATTATTTACAGTGTTCACATTTCTCAGAAGGAAACATGCAATTAATGGCTTATATACAGTTGCCATTTGTATATTAAGCCGGAAAAAAACACTTCCCCTTTCAAAGTTATTTAATAAAATGCATTGATTAAATAATCATCAACTTTTAAGATGTTTTAGCAACTCTATGCTTATGAAACTGAATATAGAACAAGTTGTATGGGCTGCTGTTATGTTTCCTTTTATTGATGTTTTTGTAAAGTTATGAAATGTTAGGAGACCTCTGCTTTGATGCTGGCAAAGAAAAGCACTAAAATGACTGAAGAGTCAGAGGGGGTTACACATACAAATCACAACAGGTTACCTTACATTCATTTCTTACCCACACATTCTTTCTGTCCCACAGTGTTTGCAGGTGTACATGTTTGTGTGTACAACAGCCCTGAATTGTGCTGAGGGCAAGACTGAGGAACAACATGCAGCCCAGCCCCACCTTGCTGTGCACATCTACAATGAGTTATAACCCAACTCTGGACAACACTGCACTTCCTGGGTTCATGCAAATGACAAAAACATGTTCTCCGATCTCTCGCTCTGTCTTTTTCTGTCTTCTCTCCCTCAAACGGGAATCAGGGATTTCAGAAAGAACCTCATCTCTGCTTACGAATATGATTTTTGGCAAATGCTCGTGGAATAATGTCAAATGCTTAAAGAGAAAGACCCCCGTGGTCAGGAAGTTCATCATATTTAATGACAGACTGACAAAGTGCAGGGGGGAAAGTGAGGATTTTTAACCCTTCTCATATTAAAAAGTCTCAAAGTGACTTACATTTTACACAGTTTCTAACATGAAAAATAACCACTATACAGGAGAAAAGAAACTGGAGAACATGACTAAACGTGAGACCCAGCGTCCTGTATAGTGGTTATAACTGCGACATCCGGTTGTATCAAGTCAATGGATGCAATCCAAAGGGTTGCCTAGTGATAAAAAAAACGCATTTACACAAACAAAACAAACTTCATTCAAATTTCCCATAATGCTTAGCGTTCCTTGTTGACAAATGATACAGTGGACCTGACGTGACTTCTTCCAAAGATCCTTCGGTAAGTGGTGGTGATGTTTGCAGTTAGAAAAAAGCTAATTAGAAATAATAGCTTTCAGTCTTCATTCTGAGTGAAATCAGGCCATATAAGTGTGTGTATGATGTCATGCAGTCTTTCAACAATACTGCAGTTATACACCTTCAAACTTAGATGGCCTAATTTAATTAGCCAGAGAAATTTAGCCATTTATAATGCACAGTACCTTTAATAAACCATTCATGAACGAAGCTAATGGAGTAACTCTGGTCGAACACATTATACGACACAGCCAGATAAAATGAGTTACAATACCAGAACTGTCATAATACCAAAACTGGAAAATTGTGTTCTTGTATTGAAAGCACATCTACTTCCCATTCAAAATATAATTATTGGAAGCCAAAATATTACATCTAAATTTAGTTTTATAATGTGAAGCATATGGGAATAGCTATAAATTTTACACTGTCAGGGAGACCTTGGGCAGGGTTGCAAACCAGTGCCTAGTTCATGTTTAATTAACCATATCAAAATGAACATAATTGAGAGAAACAACGAAGAGAAAATACAGCGTCGATTTAAGTGAGTAATTTTGGGAAATATCACATTTCACCTTAAATATAAATTTAATTTAATCAGCAGATGTCAATGTCAAACATTTATAAGGGTATAATTCAGCTAAAAATATAAGAAACTAATATAAAAGTGTTTGGCATCAATCCGGCATGTTATACTAGTGCATTATAAATGAGAAAATAAATCTGAGATTAACTTTAGTCTTCATTGTAAATGAAAGATCTACTTGTTCTCTTTCCAGCTGGCTTGCACAGAAACAGAACACATTTACACATACAAAACCACAAATACAAAAACACACCTGCGTACACAACCACACAGTTTTAGTGTTCAGCCAGCAGAGGCTGCTGTGTTGCCCCAAGTTGGACACATGCATGCTCACTCTGGTTGTAGTTGAGATCACACACATGCAAACATACACACACATACATACACTCACTATTCTAATCATCAGCAGTGACTAACCAGCTACCTGTATGTCAGAGTGAACCTCTTCCAAACATCTGTAAGGAAAAAGCTTTCAAAATGCAAACATATTTATGCCTTACATATTGTCATTTATTCTTGCGTGTAACCTGAATCATTGCTGTTATAGAATCATTTAGAACCATACCAGACAAAAACAAAAAGTCATATAAATATAGACAAAAATAAGCTCTACTTAACAAAAGAAAGGATTCAATTGGCTACTGATTATTTTAAACCAATCAAAATGTTTCTCTCAGACAATGAACGGAGGCCTTAATTTCTTACACTTGTGCAATCACAATTTGCAGCAAGCTCACAAAATCTCTGCCTAAGTCTCTCATTCTCTGTCCTATAGAGGTTATTTTGATACAGCACCATTTTTCTAATGAAGAGCCATGGATTAGCTCTCTGCCACAATCTCAAGGTTTGTAGGCTGGCACTCAAATCCTGGCAGGTGGCTGGTTGGTTCAGACAGTCCCCACAAGCATCCAGCAGTAAGGCTGGCTGTGCGTCTCCAGGGCTGAATGTCTGCGTCTCACTTGCTCATCTCCCCTCCACACTGCAGCTATAATGCAGAGCGTGCCAGGCATTCCATCAGAACGAAGGACAGGAAGAGGCGGGGCCGAGAGGCTGTGGCGGTACATTTGGCAAAGCTCAGCCTGTCCCACGGGCCTCCGTCTCTTTATTAGATGCTAACACAGCCACATAAACTTTCCTTTTGTTTAGTTCTTGCCTTGTTTTGTTCATTTTGTTTTGGAGATGAAATTTAATTGCCCTCAGAGAAGCTTTGGAAAATTCTTTTTTTCAAAAGAGGGGGTAATTTTTCTCTGACATTTGTGTCTTTGTCATTTATAAATTTTTGGCTGTTGTAATGGCTAACCGACATGTGCATATTAGATAAATCTTACGACTTAGTGTATGTATAACAAAGTAATTGTATCCCTCAAATCAGCATGATTACACTAAGTTAAACATACTTTCAATACACCTGTGAGAGTGGACTAATTTAGGACGAAAACATCTCATTATATAGAATATGTTTCTCATTATATAGAATATTCATGAAGATCAACATGGCAACAATTGAAAATAAACATGGCAACAATTGTCCTATTTGTACACACTTTACTGTAAGCAACTTTTAAATAAACAGTGTTGAAAAAAATCTTTTAAAGTTTTAACTTCAAGTCTACTGAGCTACAAAAGAGCAACCTGTGAGCCATAGGAATTTTCCTCTGGGATAATCTCCTGTACGATTCTTATATTCAGATGCCTGTATGCATCAAGTGCCTCTTTGGGATGCTCAGATTCACGGCTATTCATTTTCTTTTCTAACTAGTGTTTTGATTGATGGTACTTGGAGAGTACAGACAAGTCTTGCCTCCAAAATTTAGTACCAGATGAACTGGAGATGTCAAAGCATCTCGCTTCAGTTCCAGTAAATATGAAGCTCATCTCTTGTGTTCAGGCCACCCAGGGTTGAACGACAGCCAGAGTACAGAACAGCCATATTAAGTAAAGGTCACGAAACCAGCCTTGGCGTCTGTCTAATCTCCAAATCACAGAGGAAATGCAAAATCTGTCAAAACTGACAGACGCGTGCTTTGAGTTTCTTAGCACAGCTTCATGCTTGCGTTGCGACACCTGTTTGCATAGATTCCTACACCCAAAATGCACAGCCACAAAAATACGAACAAGGAAGGAGACAAACTTGGGTCGATCCTATCAATTAATACCAATAAAGACCTTAAGTGACAACACAGAGACACATTAGGTCCGACAAAATGCCGCAGCTTTGTTACAGCGCGGCGCCAGCTGCCGGCCACGAGCCCGGAGGAGCCAGCAGGGAGCCGGTGGTTCTGCACCAGCGGGCTGTGGGGCCGAGAAGCAGAAGGGAGGGGGTGGCGGTGAATAGCGGGTGCGGGCCGGCCCTGTTCCCTGTGCGAGTGCAGTATTAATGAGGCGACAGCACGGCCCTGCTTCCGTATTCATTAGGCATCTGGGCCAGCAGATGTGAAGTGCTGCCTCAAGACGAATAAAAAATGACTTCCCATCTGGACTCCCTAAACTGGAAAAGACAAGAGCGCGTGGTTCTCTTTTTCACTTTCACTAACTCGTTCACTCTCTCATTCTTTTCTTCCACGACATGCTATCTTTTAATGGCGAGGTCTTTAGGGGTATCGCTTTTGTTAAGGGTGATGGAATTGAAACCAGATTCCGATCACGGTTTATAAACTAGAATAAAGGTCATTGTTTAACTAATACACACGTGCATTCCTGCAGTCAAATTAACAGCAGTGAACCACACAGCTATAGAATTGCATACAGAATGATTATGTGTGGTATTAAAGGGATAGTTCTTCAAAATCAACATGACCCTAAACTTCAAGGGGACAGTTCTGTAAATCATTTACTCAGTATAATGTCTTTCCAAAAATACTTTATATCTATATGAAACACAAACAATTGATGCTGCTCTGATTTTTAAAGAAAGTAAATGGAAACTAATTCTGTCATTTTCTAACATCCTGTTTTGTGTTCCATAAATAAACCCATAGGGTAACACAAACACATACAAAAACGTAAATTAACTAAACTGTTCCTTTAAGTTTATGGCAAAGAAGTCTCACTGTATGTTTAACATCAAAAACACCATTTAAGGAGTTACTTTCCTCTACAGCGAGATTGGCTTTTAAGATAACACTTCCTGTCCCTGTTAGGTCATTTACATAATACTTTAAAACACCTGTCAAAATATCAAATCACTGCCATCATATGAATATGACACATGATGTGTTTTATCCTGTCTGACATCAGTGGGCTTTAGCAAAGTAAAAAGAACAAAAATATTCATACAATCCACATTCTGACAAAATATACATTTCTGACAAATGTTTCTGAAAGTTTAAGCTCTTCAAGGATAAGTTATTAACAGAGTGCGAGATGTAACGCATGATGTAACCAATGGCCTACAGTTGTGAATATAATATGTGTTAAAAAACAGCACACAAGAGCATTGAGTGTTATTGCTTTATATAAAATAATATAATAAACAATTACATAAATAATATTAAAAACACAAAACTGCCATTAAAACATTATTTCCAATAAGTATATAAAATGCCCTCATACTGTTCAAAGATCTTTGATAAACATTTTTCTGAATTATTATCTTTTTTCAATTTCTAATATTTCCTAAAATGTCTGCATAGTAAAACCTGCATAACTTTCCTTTTTATAACAAACACGCTTCATATTGCATTGTATCTCTTCTAAAACATGCATTTGAAAACTCTGAAATTCCCCTATATTCATGTAAATAAGACTTTGAGTGATTGTATTTCTCTAGCTTTTTTCCCATTTTATAAGGCCTTCAATTAAAAGGCTCATTTCCTCTCATCTGCTTCCTGTGTGTTTTATATTCTGAGCCCAAATGGACACGTTCAAGCGTCCAGCCGTTCCGAGGGCCTCTGCCTGTAATCCGCACAACTGTGAAGGTTAATGACAAACCGCAGCAGCAAACACACAAATGTGTTTCCACCCTTTGCCTTTTGCAACACACACATCTGTCCCAACAACAGTTTGGTGACAAAATTAAACACCAATCAAAAAATACAGCTGAAGCATCCCAATACATAAAACCCCATTTAATCACCTAACGAAAAATCTTACATTTTGTAAAGAAACAAAATTTCATAGCCCCCATAGACAAGCTTGACTCTAATCGTTTCATTAAAGCTTCAAAAATGTGCGTGCAAAATTCATTGTTTATCTGAAACTGGAGATGATATGTATAACTAAATGTATATATGAAAATAAGCCTTTAGTTTACAACAGCGGTCAGTCGTATTCAGTCATTCAGTGTAACATCCATCATGGCTGCAAACCCCCAGGAGGTGCAATTAAAAATGGAGGCGCCTAATTCACGGCGATGGCTGAACAAAAAGATAATAATAGCGCAAATAAAAACAGACATCAGGGCTAATAATCAGAGCGGGTTGATTTGTGGGCAGTGTGTGGGGTTGTGTGCAGAGGGGCTGTACAGCAGGTGCACAGTGGTCTGATTGGTGAGGACCCCAAAATAATTTGTTTCACTCAAGATGCCCAGTGTGGCATCTCCTACCGACCCCTCAGGCATGGGGGCCCTTTCCCAGCCTCTGTCATTGCTCTTTATATGAAGAGTAATGGAGGAACGCCACGGCCAAACCCTCCAGATACGGGCCAGAGCAGGGTGGAGACATTGGCATTATCTTCTGTTTGTAGCGCTGTGCTGCTCAGACATGCCAAATGAAGGCATAATAAAGGCTGATTCAGCAGCAGGATAAACTAAGGGCTGTTATCGTGGTATATTGGTAATATGTCTTTTGCATGTGAACTATTAATATAGCTTTATATTTAATCAGGACGAGCAGCTGTAAATTCTGTTCTGAAGTTCCAATGTTGCCAATGTTGAAGTTCCAAAGAGGAAAGAGCACAGAAAAACTAAAGCCTTGTTGCCAAACAACTGACCATAATTCAATAAAAATACAACTATTAATCATGCGGTAACTCGGCACTGCAAAGTCCATGTGCTGTTTTCATTTGAAGAAAATACCTCTGACAGGGCAAAGTGTGGACAGCAGTTAGCAATTTAAAATTAGCAATTGCTAACATTAGTAAGTTTGCAATTAAATATATATACCATACAGTTTGGTTGGCACCAAACTCGCAAAATATTACACAACACATAGCTGATCAAGAGGCATTTGGTTAATAGAGAACTGAAGCGCTTGCAGTCAAAACCTCTCATTAACCAGCGGGAGGTAAAGAACCAACGGCACGTATATTGACATGATATAAAGTTGTGCGGGGCACATAGAGGAACAGACTGAGGGGAAGAAAAGACCTTTTCACCGGGAACATCTGGAACTTTCCAGCCTCTCCAGACAGGAACAGACACCATTTTGAGAATATGAAATCTGTCACATTTTTTATATGGCAGCACTCTCATTAAGGAGCGGGAGGGTGTTTGCCCGCAGTAATTGTTTTAATTTATTTGTTTATGGCAAAGACAGAGGGGATAGGCACATGGCACTCAGATTTTTTCTTTTTTTTATTGGGAACATATGGAACACATTTATCACCATTTGCAGTGATCGTCCTAAATGATTTTATTAACTAATTTGTAACTTTACACTTTTTTAATCAAACACATGCTGCGCACCGTAATGTTTTGATAATGCTCCCGGGCTTTGTAAAGGAGCCGCCGCAGAAGCCAAAGGGAAATAAAAAGAGAGAGAGTGAAATGAAATGAAAATGTGGCGAGAGGAGAGAGCTGCCAGGGATGAGAGAGGCCGCGCTGCCTCACAGGCATTAGAGACAGCCTCCGTAATATATGGCGGTGATGATGAAGATTATTATAGCGTTCTGCATTGGGGGGGAAGTCGCAGAGGGCTCAAAGGTATTTAGGATGTCATAGAGCGGGATTGTTTACCTAAACTAAGTGAAGCGATGGAGGCACGCTGACAGAAAAACAGGTATTGTTCTCCGGCGAAGAGCAAAGGCGAGACTCCACCTCATTGCCTGGGTAATACGTGCTCCGTGGGGAACCCCAGCTACCTTGGTAAGTTATGTTGGGAGTTGAGGTAATGTTATTTGGGACTGCACTCGAAGGGCACGGGCAATGCTAACTGGTTGCGGGGTCCTTCTATGAAGTGTGCAGGAGTCCCCAGAGATGATAATGCTACATACAAATACAGTTCGACAACCGAAGCAGATCTTTGCCTAGTAGGATATAAACCTCTAAGTGCAGCACAAGAGAAAACAAAAGACAAAGAAATACAAATAGGCTACAAAGAAAAACTATATTTAAGATGCCATATGTACTGACAGAAACACAGAATAACAGCCTCACAGCATTTCATACAACAATCACATCCTGAGGAACGCTGGACTGTTAAAACTCAAAAGACTGCTGGCTCAGACTCTGCAGTACAGTTTTGTAACAGCAGTATATGAGCTTTATTCAAGCAACAAATGTTAACAAACTGCAGCTTAAAATCTGGAAACATATCATATAGAACGGTTTTTAAATTTGTGCAATTGTGTAATTTGTGCATTACAATTTCAAAAAATGTATTCAAAAGGTTACTCTAGATTAATATTTCTTACCAAATAGCAGAGGTTCTTTCATCCACGTTTGTTTCAGGATCCATGTTGAAACTCATGGGAGATTGTTGCAGATGGCTTTGTGGTCCTAGCAGACAGAAAGATTGATAAATGTCATACAGTAAATAGCAATAGAATAAAACATAAGGTTTAATACCTCTAATTGATAATATCTTTATTTAAATAAAATGTGTATGGATGAGTAAATAAATAAACAAACAGACACACAGACAGACAATTACTAGCAAAATAATTATGCTTCATTTTGTAAATCTACATGGGACAAAAAGCCCATCAGCTACAGTAAACGCAGTAATACATTTCCCGCTTACAGGAAGCTAATTTAACTCGAGTCATTATAAAAACATGCTCAGACTGGCTGGTAAAGAAACACGGCAGCGTGGCAGCATGTTGTGTGGCAGAAGCATCATGTGCCAACAGCTCCATTCTGGAGGTGGCAAAGCCAGCTTTGTACCATCTTAACATTAGGATTCATCCCTTCCCAGTGTGCACAACATCAACACACACAGCAGCACCGAGGCTTCTGAGAAAACACTGTCAGCCCGGATGATGTCACCTGTCACCCACACAGAAGCTTGACCAAAGGCGACTGAAACTACTCTGTCTCACTTTGTTCAACGATTAGAGCCAGGAGCCTGGCAGAGCGAGAGAGACGCCGCACTCACGTGCCCGGTGCAGCTACAGCCTGGGTAATTGAGCCCCATTTGTAGATCGACAGCTGGACAGAATTCACTATTGCAATTTGGATACAAGACAACAGCAAAAAAGCCACATGTTCTATTAAAATATGATGATCTGTGGCCCTCCCGAGGTCGTGTCTGCTCCCCTGGCTGTTTGATGTCTTCCTCTTTAGGGTTTTAATGGGACACGCTCTGTCCTGCCACTCCGCGGGCCACGGCTCTTTGCGGGTGTGACAAGTAATGGAGAGTGTCAGCTGGCACACTTTGGTGAGGCGTTGGGTGGGATTTGATGTTCTTGTTTGTGGGCAGATGCTGGTGGAAATGGGAGCATGTCAATGGCAGCTTCTCTTTGGAGATCCACACGCAACCGCGGGAGAAAAGATCTAAAGAGTCAATGATGCTGTAAATAGTGCTTCTGAAATGAAAGCACACCTTTCAAAGTACATCACACTGCCAAGGATCAAAAAGTAATTGCTGGATTTACAATCCCAAATGGTATTTGGACATTTAGGCCATGTTAAAAAATGTGAACATTTAAAGTTTTATTAAATATCAAATCAAGTGGCATCAGAAAATGCATAATGCTAGATCTTTTTTCAGAAAAAAAGGTAATTTCTAGTGGGTTTAAAGTCAGTTTCTCTTCACACACCTGAAAGTCAGTGAACTCAAGTTAGTTTTGTGTTTACACATGTGGCCTAGTAGAGTAAAGGTGTAGTTTATCACACAAAATAAGTTTGACAACCAGAAAGTCTCCAAATACTCTCTGGCTTGCTTTTATCAGTATATCAGTTGTTTTATTTAAAACCTGACAAATCTTCTGTTAAATGTTTCAGTTAAAAGTGTGCTTGGCACTCTCTTCGAAAAAAATGCCACTTGGTTTGATATTTTGTTATATGATGCACTGAAATGCATAAATCTTTAAGCATGGCTTGAGTGTTTAAACAGCTTTGGGGTCTAATGTGCTATATGTGAAAAACAAATTTTTGATTGACATTGTCGATCACACAGTGAAGTTTAGGCACAACTATCACTCATATCTGTAGGTTATTATTTTGGTTAATAACAACAACAACAAAAATAAAAAGTATTTATACCTATGCACTAATGAGAGACAGTGCTATAGTTTAAATATAAATGCATACATATGAATTTGTTCATGTATAGTTAAAATAATAACCTATAGTTTAAATGTTAAATTTCTTAATTATCTTATTTTCATCAAGTTTATTATGACTGAACTTTACATTAC
Source organism: Yasuhikotakia modesta (assembly GCA_036877545.1). NCBI lineage: Eukaryota > Metazoa > Chordata > Actinopteri > Cypriniformes > Botiidae > Yasuhikotakia > Yasuhikotakia modesta. The sequence continues at coordinate 9,971 of JBAJNP010006757.1, read as the reverse complement.
CATGTTTAAACACTGTGCCTGTGTGTTATTGGCTGGTCTTTCTCTCCCTGAGCACAAGTCCCTGGCGTCTGGTCCTGAGACGGTTTCCTGGGCGACACCTGGTCGTAGTGTTGTGACGAGAGACCATGTGTTAATTAAAGCCCCATCTGTGTGAGGGAGTCCATCTTCACAGACATAGACACAGGGGACAAGACCGCGCGCGCACACACACACAGTTCTCACACAATACATATCACACTCGCTCTCTCTGATACCTGAGAGAACCACACACACAGCCTCAAGCTCTCTGTGTTTTGGTCATTACATATAACGAGTCACTGGAATGGTGAAAAAGAGAGGAAGAGTGTTTGTTTTCTCATTTGTCTGAGGTGTAAGAGATTGTGGTCAACAGACAAAAACACCCCAACAGACGTGGCAACAAAACAAACAGGTGGAGTCACCTTCGCTGTGACCATAGTAACACGCTGCTTATCCAGAACACAGCAGAGAAAATCGTCAAAACAACTTTAAATATCTTATTTTTTGTTACTATTTTCACAGAAAAAGTCACAAAAATGTCTATTAATTAAAAACATCCTTGCATCCATAGCAACATTCACTCATTTTGTGGCTGTTTAAATGCATACCATATGATCAATGATTAATTGTTCCATTTAAAACTTAGCTACTGTATATATTTATTCTGCAACTTGTGTCTAAATCATTATTTTTCAGGTGCAACTACTTTCTACGTGGATTAACTTTTAGTTATGCATGACCAATTTCATTTCTGTAGCAGAATCTGCAGCGCTCGGGTCTGGTGTTGTTCTGTAAAGCTTACAGGTCTGTGTGGTAAACTTTACACAAACACAGTCAGCTAGCAATTCACTTAATTACAATAGTTTCCTGCTTAATCTCTTTTATGCCACATTCTACTTTAAACAGAACTTAACTTAGAAGTTTATAAAGGAATATTTCAGGTTCACTGCCAGTTAACTGTATTTATTGCCCTCATTCCAAACACCTGTCTGCAATATTTTAACAAATAAACACCAGGTTTTCCACATTACTCAAACAGATACCTAACATTTCAAAATTAAGAGTCCTTTAAATCCATTTCATACTAGTGGTAACAGCCTGAGTACGTGAAAATACGATTATCTGACAAGAGGCCAAACAAACATTTCTATACAGGCTTTGGCAGGAAACAGGCAGAACTCTTTCAACATCCTGCCAGAAACTCAGAGCTGAGTAATTGGTGTTTCTCCCGTAATGAATGGCTCTCCGCAGGAGAATGGCTGCGACTTGCTTTAAAACTCTCCTACACAGTCTTGGACAAGGCTTCATGTCTTCTGACAGCCCACTATTGTGCTGCAGGAGTTATGCCTCTAAACATCTGAAGGTTCATTTGGTCCCAGTTGATTGCGCAATCAAATCTAATTACAGGAGAAGCAGCGGTCCACTGCCAGCAGTGGGTAATATGTTATTTTTTAATAGTGCACGTCAAAAGCACTATATATGAACGGCCCTAAAAGTCGCCATATGGAGTAAGGTGCACCAATTTATTTCCTTTTTGCGGAGCGAAAAATTGAGCAACTCATTTCATTACTTAGATTCATTCAAGAACTCGGTCCCAAAGTTCCCAGAGAAATCTGACATCAGGGACTTTGCACACAGTTGTTTTTTAAGGGGGCACCAATAGCTTTCTTGGCTTTGTCCCAATTCATCAAATACGTATAACATATGTCAATCTAGCGCTACTATTTTTGTTCAGCATGCAAGAGGACCGGGATTCAAATCACAACTTAATAATTAAGTGAAAAAGTTTTGAGCGACATGAGACTGAAAGTACGATAAAAGAGTTTTCAGCTTAAAGTAAATGACCTGGTGCGACTCAGTAGGACTCAGTATTAAATTTAGACATGCAAATGAATGATTTCTGCCACTGCGTGTTAAACAAACACCTCCGTTTCTGCTTAAGAAAAAAAATTATACTATCAAAATTAATTATCACACTGTTGGTCTCATGGTATTGTCATAATACGTCATAGCATTGTCATGTGTGGGGTAGAGATTGTAGATATACGCAATGGTTTTCCTGTTCCTGGAACTCTGAACGGAGAAGCATGGATACAGTGTGACCTCTTGGTGTGCGAAGGATGGCCCAGGTTCCCTGTTGTTACTGCCATCTGTTTCCTATTATCATTCTTGCTACTTTCCATTCTGTCTATCCATGTTTTAAATGGAAGAATTAATCGTTGTTCATATGGTATGCATTTCAACAGCCACAAAATGAGTGAAGGTTGCTATGAATGCTAGTCCTCTGGGATTGGTCCAGGGGTTGAAGCAAAAGTCAGACATTCGTTCCATCCAGATGGAGGGCTGAAACTCTTTCTCTGCCTCTCTTTATTTCTCTCTCCTGCCCTTAGAGGACTTGAAGCTCACTCCTACACTTTTCTGACAAAAAGAGACACACCTGGGATTGGCCATTATAAGCTTTAACATCCAGGATGTAGGTATCTATACTGCAGCCTATGTGTCACCCTCAAATTAAAGTTAAGCCTTTAATTACACAAGCTTTGGATCCAATTGTAAATTATTAAATTAATCAACATTACTACAAAAAAAAACAAATTTAAATCTTTCCCAAAAACTTCCCATGGTCCAGACTGATTTTCCTTTGTGGCTGATATCACAGTTGTCACCCCTCCCCTTTACCATCTGTCACGCAGAGGCCACGCCCAGATACCTGATACCTGGAGCATCCACATCACATGACCCAATCAATTGCTGACAGACCAAATCTATTCCTGCCCCTACATTTTTGCCCTCGGGTAAATGAGAAAATTTTTCAAAACAAAAAACTGGAAAGCTAAAACAAGCTTAGAAAAATGAAGAAACAAGAAAATTCAGACAGAAAATTCAGTGCTGCAAAAGTTAAAAAAAACAAAATTTTGTGAAGTCCCAAACCTCTCTGTGTAACTGCACTTTTGAGAATTCCTATACAACCTTTAGCTGCCATTGACTTTTTACATCATTATGGATTTTATTTCAACTTCACAATGCACAGCTATTTTAGTCAGTCAGTCTGGCTCCGTGTTTGTACAGAATATGTTATCTGTGCTATCATTAAAGATAGAGCGCTCACAGACATAAAGTCCTAGTGTAGGCCTGCTTGTTCTTATAATTTAGTTGTCCATCATCTTGAACAGACAACATGATTACTTCAACTGGAGAATTAGTTTAATATTATACTCGTCCCTCTCAGGGGAAATGATAGCTAATCGCTGCGCTGCTATCATTTGTGCTGCCATGCAGAAGTTAGGGTTACATCTAGACCCACCACCACTCACTCCCAGTGATCAAAATAATGCGAGATGTCACCAATACTATGAAAACAATGTTCAATTATAACAGAAATGTGCATTAGTGCAATAACTGTGATTAGCCTGGTTGCGTTACGTAATATGTGGCCATACAGGTTGAAAATGTGAACTAGAATGCTTTGTGTTTACAAATAAACTTATTGTTTTTTTTACATTACAGTTTGTAAGACTTTAACGTTGTTTACTCAAATTCAGCGATCACAAGAGAAAGTAGTTGTTGAGATTTTTAAAAAGAGTTTGAAGGTGATATTTGGTGGTTATTTCCTAATATTGATTATATGAACTGGCAGCTCTGTGGGCAACCCGACTCATTTCTATTCAGTCGCTGAGCTCGACAACAGCATGTTTGCTCCAGTGTGGCAACTGTAATCCTTAAATCTCACACCCACATGTATCAAGCCTGCTTGACTCTGGAGAAGAGATAAAAAATACACTGTGGGTCACAGGTTCAGACATTCAGGGGCTTCAGGGAGTTTAAATAAAAATACAGACACACACAACCATCAGCGCATGTCTCAGTGCTCAGAACATCAGTGTGTGTGGTGGGAAATCAGGCTAATTATTTCTGAACAATGCTAGTGACTGGCTGACCTGCACTTGTAATAAATGGCTGCATTTCAATATAGCACAGCTATGCAAATTAGCATCTCTCGCTTTCTTTCTATACGCTCGTCCTTCTCTTCACGAAATAAAAAAATAATGACCCCAGGCTAATTATTAACAAGCAAGTACCAGGTAATGAGGGAAGAGCCATTGGTGTGGCTTGTGTGGACATTAATGATGGACTAGAGAACAAACAGAGGGAGCGTGTGTGTAAATAAGTGACTAGCATACGGCCTCTAGCCGCCAGTCTAGCAGAAATAAACACATTCAGCCTTGACTAAACAAACAGCCCCTTCCACACTATATTAGTAATAGACATTGTTAGGAGCCAAAAAAAACGAACCATTCAGCTATTATAGGAAAATGGCAAAACCTATACAATTGGTTTGGCTATAAAAAAAAAAACAATGAATAGAAAAAAAAATTGCAACAGATCAAGAATGCGCTATTTAGTATAATATGGGTTTTGCCAAAGCCAATATAAACATCCAAATATATACAATGGGTTTCAAAAGCCTGAGACAACTAATGACAAAATATTTCATCATTCATACAAAACACTATAAATATTTAATTCTACAATTTATTATTTAAAAACATACATTCCATTTCAGAATTGTATTTTGCTTGGGCCATGCTTTGATGGAAAACAGTTGCTTACATTTAATTATTGACCTACAATTTAATCTATATCTTATATATTTCATCTATTTAAATATTTCATGATCCTAAAACAGTTTATTTTTAGTTTTTATTTTTTACTTAAATTTTAGCAGTTATGATAAATGAGAGTTTGACAACAAGCAGAGCAAAATAATGCCAGCAGACTTTTTAAATCACATGACCTTACAGGGTTCAATTTCTCTGTTTCCACGGGAACAAAGGGGCAAGCTGCCCACATTAAGGTGCTTCTGTCTGTAGAACAAGGACCCATCTGTCGGCCTCTACACACATTCTTTAATTAAGTAGCCTCTTTAATGACAGCGGTAGAGCTGCTGTGTGTGTGTGGGGGGGGTTACTATTGGGTATACAGGACACTTCCTGTGTCCTCATTAACCAATTCACTTAAAAAAATATATATATAGAAAATGGTGAATTTTTGTTAATTTGTTAATTCAAAAATGCCAAAATTTTATGTGAGGATTAGGTTTAGGGAAAGGTTAGCTGACTAAAAAAAACAGGTGTATCCAAGAAAGTCCATAAACCATTTCTGCCAACAAATGTGTGTGTTTCTGTGTATGTTGTAAAGATCCCACAGAGGTGACAATGGAGACAATTTTGGTGAATCAGTTCATTCAAATAGTTCACATCATTTAGTCACTGATTCACTATCATCAATTTTTTGTGCTGAATATTAAAAATAAAAAATATTTAGTTAAATTCTGTCGTTTACTACTGTTTTTGAATAAGGAACAGATTGCAAAGTTTTGAGGTTTACAAACCTAGGAATCAGTTCAACAGAATCATTATAAAAAAACTGCTCTGAAAGAATGAATAATTTGTGTATCAGACGCCGCTACAGAGAAAACAAGAGGACAAATAAAGTGGAGTATGAACAACAAAGGGAAGGAAATTCAAAGTTTCAAGGTCAGCAAGAGCCCGGCAGGTTTGAGCAAACAGACAACAGGGCGTGAAATGGTAAGTTATGCTGATAGGGCGCAGATTCTCTCTCAGGCCAGGACACACAGCCCAGCTGGGACACCAAAGAAGAAAACACCATCATAATAATTGAGCCTGAGACCTCAGGTCAGCCAAAGATTATTTACATGCTCATTAATAATAAATGGGATAGACGAGCATGAAATATGGAGCTGTGTGTGGATGCGGAGTGTTTGAAGTAATGCACTTATGGAATGTGTGTCCAAGGCTGAACTTCAAGCCCCTGGTTTTACCCCTCTGTGTGTTAACAGCAGGTAGTTACTCACGCAGAACTGGAAAACAGGTATGTGCGTGCCATCAGTGTTCAGGTAAAGGTGTGGGGAACACATACTTATCCATCTACATATAACTCACAACATCTGTCTCTCCATCAAAATGTGTATAATCTGCTTATTGCAAGTTGTCAGACAAAAAAAAAACAACGGATTCGTTGTCATATAGAATCCTTATTTGCATAAGCAATTCTCACCAGCTGATGGTTAAAATAAATAAAGCTTGATTTGAAGCTTCAAAGACTATATAAACTATAAAATAAACATGCTTAGGTGGTGTGAAAGATGAAAATAGGAAGCTTTTTAAAGCTTATTGTATCTGGTTACTCAGCAACACGTGTTGTCAAGAGTTATTCTTTATCACTTTAAAATCTAACGTAATTATGAAAGCATAATCAAATGAAAAATCCTGGACTCATTTAGGGTGTCGGATGCAAATATTGTTGAGCTCCGCTGTTCCCTAATTTAGTTGGACATTGTGAGTAAACACAGAGTATTTTTAGCTCCTCCCTGACTCCTTTTGAAACACTTAAAAAGAAACATTGCCCAGACATTTGTCTTGTTTGATACAGAAACGCATCCCTTATAAAGCAATATTGTCCCCAGAAATTAGCGTAAACTTCTAAGCTATGTTCAGAGAAAACCTTGTGGAAACATTAGGGCAACACTCTCATTCTTGACCTAATAAAGCAGCTTTATCAGACATCGCCAGTGACCGTCTGAAAGTTGGCCTGGTTAGAGCAAAGGAATTAAACCCTTGAGCCTCTGATTGACTAACTCTGATGGACTGGACGCTTGTCAACGCTGGAGATTATAGAAACTCTGGCTCTCATCACAGGACGCCCCTTTTGGGCCACAAACAGAAACATCTAGAAGCTTCCGTGCCAATCCCCTGCCCCCTGTGGATTCCCCCCTGCTCCACACAGGAATTCCAGACTGTGGGGAAATTAATGTTCGGATCTTGCGAAGAGGAGGGTAATGCAAAGCGTTGCCAAGTCATCTTTTTTATTTTGTTTGCTTCGTCCGTGAAATGCGGCTGATTCCCAGGTCCATGTTTTCTGGTTCCCAGTCAAATCCCAGCCGTCTTTATGGATTCTCCAGATCTCATTACAGTCAATGAGCCTGCAAAGACGTTCAGATCAAAGCAAAATGACTTTAGCACTGGTGAGAGAAAGATGAATGTGCCAAATCAAGTAATTATAACCAGGGAAACGCAAATCAGAAATACCTGATAAATAAATACTGGTCAACAAAGTTTAGCCAAGGGAAAAAACAGCCCCCTGCAAACTATTTCAGGGTCTTAAATCTATAGAGGCTTCATCTGAATAGTATTCATTATTCACAGCCAGACACAAATTTCCAAGTTGCAGAAGCCTGCAAGCCATTATGTGATAAGACAAACGAAGGCATGGGCCTGACCTTGAATAAATCGGCAGGGTTGAAGGAGCTCCGGGTGAGCATTTACTGCACAAGTGTCACATCTCGGTGTCAGAATTGAAATGAGGGCTTGTTTATAGACTGAAGCCGTCTGGGTTACGAATGAAGCCGCAGTCATTCGTCAGATCGCATGTGCAAGGCCGAGCGAGAAGAACTCTAGCTTTATACTGATTCATTGTGTTTTACCAAGGGCTTAATCCTCTGATCCAAAATGTATGGCTATCTGTTTGAGATTACAGAGAGATGCAAAACAGAGCAAAGTCAGGTGGGAGCCTGTAAAGCAGAGGGCATGGAGATACACAGAGCAGATGAAGAAAATAAGCCTCACGTTTGAGACACGAGTCACGTTAGAGCGACTTAGGACCAGATCTACCTTGTTGAGATCTACAATCCAATGAAACGGTTACATACAAAATCTGCTGGCATCTTTCCCCAGCCACAAAATGTACGTCATGGTCAAAGCCAGATCGTATGTCGTGTTGCTGTCAAATATTTGGAAGGGAGAATGAAAAGCGTTTTCTCATTACAAGTCAAGCACCTTGTAAATTTGCTTAAAAAGGTCTGGTAGACTGTTCCAGTGATTTCAGAGAGCCAAAATAAACTACGAATGAGCTGTGTAGACTGTTGAGTGATGGCTGAAAATAATAGAAATTTGGCTCCAGGGTCCCAAGAGATATTTCCCTTAAGCTATAGAGCATTTCCTCCTTTCACAAGAGATGAGTTAGTGTGGAGAGTGTATGTGTGTGTTTTGGGGTTTTTAAGGCGTTGGACCAGTATCCTTGGATCCAGTGTGTGCTCTCTGGTCTCACAGCCTCTGTGATATAGTGCGGAAGAGAGTCTTGTCAAATGAGCTCAGGAAGTCGGCCCACATGACCAGCCAAAATTCTCACACACACACACAGAAGTGTGAAGGTGTTTAACTTTGGACAGAAAACAACCCACAAGATGTGACTTACTATACCAGTCTCATTGCTTTGTTTGGGCTTTTTCTTGTGGGGAAAGAAAACTTCCACAACCCACCGACACACACACACACACAGCAACACCCCCACACACATACACTCCTCTTTCTGCCTTCATCTCTCAGATTCCCTTGCTTTCTTCATCTCCAAGTCCCTCCATCCAAACCCCCAATGCACGCAGCATCTGCTTGCAGGATGAATAAATCAGTGCTTTTTCCCAACTGTGGTCCCTTGACTGACAGAGGCCCGTCTTAATTGTAGCTGAAAGCCGGCTTTCTCTGTGCTAATTAGCAGAATGCGCTGCTAAATGATTTAAAAACTCAGGGCTTATACGAGCCCTGCCGATCATCACTTATTCACATGGAGCGCGGCACTTTGTGAGAACATGGCGCCCGAGGTAAATTAATTTACTCCAATTAGCAAGCCCTGTCAGCGAGCATCACTGTCTCATACTAGACGTGGCTCTGAAAAAATCATGCGCTTGTTTTGTCCTCTGCTTTGGCTACATGTGGTGTTCAGTGGAGGGGAATCGAATATCACAGTAAACAGACCTTTCCTTGGACCACCAATTAACTTTATATTGTGACCAGAGTAAAGAATTAGGGGTGGGCATATCATAACGATCAAGCCTCACATTGTTATTGTTATTTATACATTGATAAGTTATACATTGCAATTTAGATCTATTCAAATAATAAATATCCATCATAATACCACTTATACAACAGTTTAAAAGATATACAGAGGCTACACTACTGTATTTACTTCTTAATTGAAAAAAAAAATCTGCTTAATTAGTCCTACACCGTAAAAGGCAACAGAAACCAAAATGCACATCACTTCCTGTGCTTGTTTTAATTTCTGCAAATCTATTGCAAAGGGCAAATTCCTCTTCCTTACATAATGATTTGACACATCACTGACAGCAGAGACGAATACAGAGCAAGTACACTGTTAAAAGCTGCTTTTGCCTGATAATTAAAAAGCTGACTGACTGGGAGAGGAAGAGAGAAAGAGTGAGAGAGATGGAAAACACAAAGACTCAAAGATTTCCCTCCACAAAAATCTGCTTTTAAGAAAGAAGCTAGTGTGCAACACAGACAAAAGTGTCATAAAATGGCTTAATCCAACAACATTTAGACAAAAGCAACAACACAGGACAGGTTTGCTTGGAACACCTTCCAGAAGAAGTCAGATTTAAACACAGGCAAGCATACAAATCCAACCTCAATGTTTTTAGAGTTATTTACGATTTCAGTACGATGAATCTTGTTGAGTGGTGATTCTTTATGTGGCCCCTGAGAGCTCAAAGCATTGTGGGAAGCCCACGTTATATATTGAATCCCCTACTTTAGGTGGAAATTATGTTTCAACAAAAACAACGCCTTTTAGATTATGATGAACCCTACCCACAATGCACCAGGACATAGCTATGTGTGAATTTCATCTGAATATGGAAATAAGTTGTTACAGAACAAAAAGCCAGAAGAATACAATTGTTAGAGAAATAAAGGGAGAAATCACTTTTAAATTAGACTGATGTTTCACACCCCACTGTAGCTTCCTCGTCCTGCTGCAAGGTGTGGGTGGTGTGAAGAAGTTTGCCACTGATTTTCTGAATAGGTGGGTGATTCTTAGTTAAAGAACTTTTGACTACATCTTAAAAAATTAAA
>JBAJNP010006756.1:12103-24621 GCA_036877545.1 Yasuhikotakia modesta | reverse complement strand
TACACATCCACATAGTCATAGCGACAGAGAGGGTCCGCCTCCAGATCAAAGACCCTGAAGGACAGCATGACCACATTGCCTTCTGGAACCTGGATGAAAGAGATGAAAGGCCTTCAGAGAACCAGGAACCATCCAAAGACTGCACAACACTTATTAGCCTGCCTCATGAATATTAATCAAAATCACACCCTCAAAATAATGATAATTCCACAAATGTAAGGGGTGAACATTTCAACACATATTACAGGTTATAATGGTTGTCCCTGATTAATGTTTCACCCTTGAGTACAGTCTCTATGAATACTATGGTAAACTGATATAGTTAGTCTCTATGAATACTGGAATAAATGGTAAAGTGATATTGTTAGTTAACTCACTGTGATGTACCAGGTGCATTTGCTGTTGGGTTTGTAGAATGATGGGAATCCTTCACTTCCTACGAAGCCTGAATCTCCAGTCAGTTCCCCTCCACAGTTAAACACCGGCCTGAGAATAGCAGAGACATTACTGCCACTGAATGTGTTTATACTGCTCAACATAAATGAGCACAAAGCGTTTATATGATGAAGATGAAGAGCAGCCAGGAAGCCTGTCGTCATTTTAAGAACATGACGCTAATCTGATGTATCCTGGGAAGGAAAACTGAGTCCACATGCCTCCTGTTAAATATTCTCTTGAGCTCTACTTACAAGATAATAATAAGATGTTTCTTCATTCAGCAGCAACATTTAAATTCTTTTGTATTTCCTGAATGATTCTGTCCAGCTGTTTGATCACATTCACTGACGTCAGCCAGCGCATGTTTCCAGACTTAAACTCAGTCACGTTTGAAATACAACAAAAACGTGTACAAAAAAATACAAATTGCCAGGTAAAAACATGATTCACGGGTCCTTCAGTTTGTGTTCCTCTGCACAAACCTGCAGAGATTTATTTAGTGACCTATTACTGTAAACGCATTCAGGTTAATTAAATCTGAGAAAACACTGAAAAAAGAGGATTCAACATGTCATTTTAACCTGTAAATATATTTAAAAAAGAAACAACTTTTTAACTTGCTCGCACATAATTTCTTCCCTACATTATATTTACCCTTTAAAGCTGTTACCCTTTAATGTCATAACTGACATTTTGGTCAGTATATGTCACTATAACAGCACCGTCATCAGTGAGAGTTTATGTACATAAAGGTGGCGTCCAGCCTGAATGCTCCAGTTAAAAGAAGTGCTGCTCCTCATCCGCTGAGTCCGAAAACCCCAACACAACATATTTCATCTGATCAAAGAATGAGGCATGAAATCTCAGATCTTCTGCCACAGGTAAACATGCTAACATATTAAAAAAAACAAAGACATGAAGAGATGTGAAGATTGTAAGGTAATTGTCTTCACTGCACCTCCTAAAATACCATGAAGTTTTCTAGAAGTTTAGCCTGTCCTGACAAGATCACCACAAATATCACCTGCTGTAGTTTGTCGTCTGACTCAACGTTCCTCCAAGAAAGAGCAGCAGCGACAAACTCCACACAGCCGTCTGACGCTCCATATTCACACTGCTGAGAGCTGCTGACACACAAACAGAAGCAGGAGGGACAGAGGAGGACTGGTGTGTGTTTGGAGGGGGGCTGAGGAACAGAAACATTACGCTGAGGGAGGGACTTTAGTTACAACCAGATGTTCGTTTGAGGTTTTTGAAACACTGACCGCTGCAGCAGAAAATGCAGGACAGAGCCTCAAAATCATGGAACTGAAAGCCACAGCAACACATCTGTGTTTCTGATCATCTCATCACAGGTTAAACACGATCAAATCCATCAATCAATGGAGAGAAGCTCCGCAGCTCTCAGGCCTGTGTGTTATCAGGAAGTGCCTGAGGGTTTGTGTTGACATGACTCACAGTAACAGTAATTTCATCTCCTTATCAGCATGTTTCTTTCATTAAGAACTCAACTAATGCAGACCGACACGGTTCACATTTTTAAAGAATGGTTCTTTTTCATATGAACAGTGAGAAAAATCTCATTTTGTTACTCAAATTGTTAGTAATGTTTCTTTTACATGCATGTACAAAAACCTAAATCAACCCACACTGAACTGCTGGCTGTGTGTTTGACATGTGGTTGCGTTTACAGTCTGTGGATCTGACTGAAGTTGTGATGACCAGGAATGTGGTGATGTGGGAATCTTCTGGGGGGGAGGGATGTTGGGGGGGTGGTCTGGAATTCTGAGGGGGAGGGACAACATTTCATCCAGGGATTGATCACATCACAGACATCTATCAAAATGACAGTGTGAATGCAGGGATCATTTAAGCAGATAACTCTGTTTCAGAAACTTGTATTTCACAATTACTTTCTTACATAAGTTACAGTTACATAACAGTTGTCCTTTACTCAAGGGAATCTTTTTCTCCCTTTAACATTTGCATTTCTCTAAAGACAAACGTCAGAACCTGGGTTTCAGAAAAACATGAGGGTGAAAAGAAATCAGGACAGAATGGTACATTTGGCTGATCTACTTTTTCAAATGAATCAGTAATCTGAAAACAGCACGTTTGTCACGGCAGGTTTATGAGAGGAACTTCTGGTTATGGATGAACTTCAAGTTATGGAGACGAGGGTCTGAACAGGAGACTGATGGAGTCTGATGTCCATCATTCTTCTCCATCTACAGCTTCAGCTGTAACGTTATAAACGATCATCTGACTCTCGTACACACATAAACACACACTGGTGGTGAGGTCAAGTACTGGTTTAAAGGTGATCTAGAGTGGTTGAACATTTACATTACATTTAGTCATTTACATTTATTCATTTGGCAGACGCTTTTATTCAAAGCAACTTACAGTGAATTCAAGGTACACATGTTTTTATCAGGACTTTTGAACGGAGTTTTGGTTCTTGTTCTGCCATTTCTTTCATCGGGAGGTGTTGAAAGGTTTGCAAATCCAACCCTATCCATAACTACTCATAACCATAACTGACCCCCCAAAACCACAGGAAAGCAGGATTTTGCAGCAGGTATGATCTGGCACCCTCTAGTGACAATACAGGCAAAATCAGCTGAACTATTATCAGGAAACGACAGTGTAACTTACTAAATACATTTATTTAGATTTATGAGGACAAATGTATTATAGGTACAAAAATGGCTGCATCAAACAAAATGACCAGACAAAAAACCCATTCAACAGAAGCGGAACAGACCTGTTAAACAGACTGCATGTAAACTGATGGGTGTCTGTTTTAACAAACATGCTTTTGCAATTACATACAAATGGAGGACAGGAACCTACAAGGATTACATTTACTTAGTTCAATATGTTAAACTTTAAAGTCTTGCATTTGATGCTAAATAGACACAGTGCATGTGACAGGAACCTGTGAATCTCGGACCCATCTTTAATTCTACAAACATGTCCTCATATAAACCTTCTGTATTGGCACAATGCTCACACTTGTGACGCATGTTTCAGAATGCAAAAGATTAATGATTGAAGAAGAGCGGCAATATCAAACTGCTTGATTAACATATATGAATAATAATGAAGCAATTGTTGTTGGATAAGGCCACACAGTCTCATGAATAATTATGAGAAACCGGAAGCAGAAAATAGTGCAACAAAATCATGAAACACTTCAAATCTTCATTATAGAAGCAAAAATAATGAATGTTAACACCCATCATGTGCAACAAACACCCAAAACATAAATTAATGTTAATGTTCAACTGTGAAAACTGTCCCTTTACAATGTTTTTCATTCATTTCAATTGTTTCCTCATACCGCTTAGAGTTTTTGGTTATGAAGCGACAAAATAAGGTCAAAAACAGTGCATAGATGAACAATTCATCCGATTGATCTGAAATGTCTGCAGAAATCAATATCTTAAACTTCCCAACTGTTCCACTTGGTCCAGATTTATGTTATGAATGAATGTTTTCTCACTAACAACAATGAATTCAGATCATAAAAAACAAACATAATCTGTCAGATCTTATTTGAAATCATTTCTGATTGTTTCACCCCAATCATAGTCATCAAGCGAGACAACCAATCACTGCCCAGCAGTCCTCAGTCCTGCTTCACCTCCACAGATGATGTCACTTCCACCTCCTCCATGGTCCAGTCGTGTGTGCCGACACCGGTGTGAGAGTCTTTCTGCTCAGAGTCCGACGCTGGAGGACTCAGAGGAAGGGCTGCTGCTGCCATCACTGGAGGGAAGAGTTTCTCCTGATGTTCAGTCTCTGCTCTCAGTATCACACTGAAGTCCATCTCATAAACGTCCAGATCAAACGGAGATGCTGAGGAGTCTGGAGGACTTTCACAACATGTGCAGGACTGTAAAAAGAAAGAAATGACAATGACAATAGTAACTGGTCAAAGCAATCCACAGTGAGTACGATTTCACCAGGATGGAGGTGCCTAAGTGACACAGAGAGGTTTGGTTGGAGGTACTCACAGTGATGTTGATGGCTTTGGGCAAGCAGCCCGTCTGCAGCCACGGGTGAACCTGAGTCAGTTCTCTTCTCTGATCTTCAGTAAACTGTGGCTGAAGCTTCTGAACAGCTTTCAGGGCGTCTCTGTCCTTTTTAAGCACTGATTCTCTGTCTCTGTACACACACACACACACACATATATATATATATATAAATGTATGTATTAGCTCAGACTTGAAGATTGAACTCTCATTTCCTTCAGGTTTGAGGCAAAGTTGGAAAAAAGATCTGAGATTTGATCTCCACCTGATAGGAATCTGGTAGGTCATCATGATCTTGTCGTCTGTGTTGGCCATGAGGAGCCACATTGGATCCTGCAGAACAAACTTCATGAACTGTTCTTCACCCAGATCTCCAGACGCTGGTTTCTGAGCGTGATCGTTCTCTGAAGAGTCGATGCTGCCAAAGTATTTGCTGGTATTACTGCTTCCTGAAAACAGAATTTCAAAAACAAACTAAATGAAGTTTATTTAACAAAGAATCTGAGGTATTAATTCATCTAGTCTGAACTGCACTTCTACTGCAGTAAATGTCAGCAGTAAATGTCTCACTGGTTCCACTTCCTGATGTGCTGCAGCCATTAGACCCAGAGTGAAATGACCCAGAGCCGGATCCCGATGACCCCGTGCCCGACTGAGAGTCTTCCTGCAGCAGCAGGTCCAGCATGTCACTGGAGGTTGACATGTTGTCCTGGTTGGACTCATTGACTTCAGCCTGAAGGAAAAGTCTCATTATTACACAGGAACCAGTGACACGGAACGGTCAGAATGGTTTTCAAGTGTGATAAATGTCACAAACACACACAAACTTCCTTTTCACAGTTTTTCACTTACACTCTCATTTATTTTGCCTCCATGATTGTTGGAGTTCTGCAGTCCAGCTCCGTCCCCTTGTGCTCCTCCAGGAGGTGGCGTCTGCTGAGCGGCATCCATGCGGCTGCTGGGTAGTTCCTCCAGCTGCAGCAGATTGAGAGGGGAGGAGCAGCGGGACTGGAAGAGAGGAGATCTGGCCCCGTCCCTCTCAGCACCCGGCTGTCCCGTGGACTGAGGCGTGCTGCAGCGAGACTGCGCCGCCGTGCCGCTTCCTGCTGCCATCGCTGAAGGGTTTGGGAATGTAAACAACGGGTTTGGGTTGTAGAACTGTTGAGGAATCGTTCCAGGCACAGCAGGATTAACCTGAGAGCCCAGAGGGTTGAACTGCTCCACTGCTGGGTTAAAAGACGCTACACCAGAGTTTAACTGACCCATAGATGAAGGGAACTGGCCCAGTGAGTTTATCTGGGCGGGCAGCTGTCCACAGAGCTGTGTGTTCATTTGTGGCCCAGGGTTGCCCAGCTGTGGAAACATGTAGTTGGGCAGCATGAAGGTCATCAGTTGGGACGTCACTGGAGGAAACATCTGAGAGCTCTGCATGGGGAACCTCGGGACTCCTGTTTGCAGCAAAGGATCCACCCCCACCTGGGGCACTTGAAAAGGGGAAGAAATGGGGTACATGGGCATGTAACCCGGAGGCAGTGATGTCATCACCGGAGCCCCACCCTGAGAGCCCACAGATGGTGGCCAGGGGTTGGAAGAGGGTTGGGCAGAGGGGAAGTTGGGTCTCACTGACACGGGACGAGGGGCTCTATAGGGGCAACCGGCAGACTGAGATGGCGAGTCAGGAACACTGCTGTCTATCTGATGTCTTCGCCTCTTTCCACCCCTGCCGTGGCGCCGGCTGCGGCCTGCAGACGGATAGTTCTGAGAGCTGTTCACTGCCAGATGCCACAAACAGAAGAATGAGGACAAAAATGAGGTTTGAAAGATTCCAAATATTTAACAATAATATGGAATTGACTGTGCAGACATTAACAAACATGAATTGACTTGACAACATTAATGAAAGCAGGACATTTAATACAGCAAAGTTTAACACAGTTTTCAGCTGGTACCGTTTCTGCCGGGCGGGTACGTGTGTCTGCGCTGTGGTGACCCGCTGGGCTGCGTCATGGGCAGCTGTCGGGTGTCTCTGAAGCGGCTGAGGAAGGCCACCTCCTCCTGCTGGGTGTGTGCTGACAGAACGGCCTTCGTGAGGCCCTTCCCCGCTCCTCTGCGCTCCTTCTCTTTATCAGGAGCAGCGGCAGTGGGCGACGAGGCCGGCTGGGGGTTCAAGGGGTGGAGGAAAGGGACAGGAGTGGGCGGGGCTGTGGTGGAAGACAGTTCCTCCATCATGACAATGTCTAGATGAAGATCATGAAGAAGAGTTTGTTTGTTTGTTTGATCTTTCACCATAATTTTAATCACATTTGCACTTTTTACAGTAATTTAAAGTAAAAATCACACTCATACACCTCACACTCAGATTCACACCTGAGTCAGGCGGCTTTTTGTCACCGACGTGAACGATGGTGCTGCTGAAGCTGCACTGAGAGGTGACAGACACAACGCTCTCTGCTTTACAGTGCAGAGCCAGAGGGGTCAGTGCTGAAGCTGACGGGACCACCTTTGACCCCTCAGCCACCCCAACAGTTTCTGCCCCACCTACAGAGACAGATTAACACACAGATTATACACATAGAGAATCTGCTTCCCTGTTCCTGACGCTTGGAATATCTGAGATGGTCGTCTTTCACTGACCTTCTGTCCCTCCAAATGCTTCCCGGTGTTTGTCATCATCTGAGGTGGAGGAAGTCGTGCCGGATGATGAAGCACACTTCCTCTTGACTGTGCCCGGGACATTAAAGCTCTCTAGATATCTGAAGAACATCCAGTGACACATTCAAACACAAACAACCTCAAACTTATTATTATATACTTATAATATTTTTTGTCTCATCTAAATAAATCTTAATGTTTTCTTACATTTGTTTATTCAGAAACATGCAGTGCTTCAATATAAATGTTTATGTGCGTTCTTCAGGAATTACAGCTTCATTATCGGCTGAGCTACAAAAACTGTGTTTTTTTCATGTTTTCTTGACAGCATTGCACAAAAACAGGACAGTAAAGCAGATAAAGATGCTTCCTAAATGACTCTCACCGGATGATGCTGTCCAGACAGTTTATCTGCTGGTATGAATACGTGAGGGGCAGATCTTTCCTGGGTGGACTGGATAACGTCAAACCAGCCAGACCTTCTGCAGCAGAGGCCTCTGTGTCTGCAGTCTTCACCAGAGCTTCTGATAAACGACAGTGATGGTGTGATTTAATGAGACAAGCTCGTGAGGTCAGGCTACAGACACACTCAGATGATGTGCTACCTGAGCTGTCCGGTCTCAGAGCCGGAGAACGCTGTCTGGATTCCATGAAGATGTGCTGTCCGCTGGTCTTCACCATCTGCACGTCCTGACAGATCTGCTGAAATGTCATCTAGGAGAAAAAAGAACGATGAAGCAACGTTTTCAGTGACATCAGACATGTATGTTGCTGATGTTTGTAGTTCAGATGCGTGTCTGTTTGTCTCACTGGTTTTCTGGTGTTGATCTGCTCCTCGTGTCCGTTGCTCTCAGAGGAGGATGCGGCGCTCTGCTGCGGGTCATGTGACCCACTGCTGGCCAGACTGCCGTACCCCTGCGACCCGCCGCTGTGAACGGGCTGCACCAGGAACCTGTGGATCAGCTCATTGATCTGAGGCACATCCGGGGGCACGGGCCTCACCTCCCCCCCCTCTGGAGCGGTGAACACATCCTCGTTCAGAGGACTCCTGAACGCGAGAAGACCAGCTGAGTGAAACTCACAAACCAGTTCTCGCCACAAACCAGTTTCATGGCAGCTTTCAAATTTTCAACTTGCAATCACAATTCTATGGGCCGGTAGGTGGTTGTCAGGGTGTTACTATGGGGTTGTTAAGTTGTTTTGAGTTGCTGTGTGACCATTGCCAAGTGCTTGACCTGGTATTGCTAGGCTGTTTGAGCGGTTAGATGATCAAAATGTGACTTATAAATGTGTACATCTGATTATAGTTTCAGGCGTGTTGCTGTTTTGAATGAAAAACAAGAGTGTGATCAGGCACTTACGTTCGAACCTTGTGCCGGCCCACTATGAAAGAGACCTTTCTGCTCCAGGGGTTAATGAAGGACGACCAGCTGGTGTCCAGGGTGAGATACTCTCCACTGCGAGCTCTCATCCGCAGGGGCGAGTGGTCGAATGGCTGCCCGGCGTACTGAAGAACTGATGGAGACACTGGATGTTTGAGCTCTGCTGTACAAACACTCACATATGTGTGTGTGTGTGTGTGTGTGTGGAGACCGGCGGACTCACTCTTCTTGTGTATGGCCACCATGAGCAGCCTGTCGTCCGGATGCAGATACATCAGCAGAGGTTTACCAACCAGGTCCTGAGGCAGGTATCCCAGGAGAGGAACCGCCCTGCAGACCAGAGACACACAACCTCTGAAAAAACTCACTCTTCTTAAATTGTGAGGGAGGATCAGTCAGAGGTACAAACCTTTCATCGACCTCCTGAAAGAGACAGTCTGGGCTGTGACTGGTGCTGAAGATTCTTTTGTCGGCTGGGATACGAGGAGCTGTTTAGAAAACAATGTGTGATTATTTGTCAGTTAACAGGCAATTTACTAAAAACTCTGAAATAACTTTCTGATTACCAAAAGTAACATAAAATACAGGCCTTCCAGAGAAGCGATTTACCTAAACTTATTGTTCATCAACATATAACAAATATTTTCCTTTAAAAGATTTGTGCTGATAACGGAAGTAATTCATTTTAAACTCTGATTCTCATTTCTTACAAAAGACTGTTGAAATTATGATTTTTGAAAAGACAGGAAAAATTGTAAAGTAGAAGTTTTGGATAATTTTTAAATTGTAAAATTTGGCACGTCTATCGCTGCAGACACAAACATCTTTCTGACTGAAGAACAGCAGTGTCTGATGTCTGTCCGATGCTCTCACCCTCGTATCCGGAGTGAACTCTCTCAGCGATGAGGAGACAGCAGGGCTCGGGCTGAGACGTGTCCGAGTCTCTCAGCGTCAGCTGATACGGGGTCAGGCGGAGGGGGGAATACTTCACCTGTCCATCACTGTCCCGACCTCTGCTGATCCGACAGAACATTGACTTCTCAGCACAGTCCACCTGCGAGGCTGAACACACACACACACACTTTATACACACAGCTTGGACTATAAAGGGACTTACCTGAACCTTCTATTTACATTCAACAGCACACAAATGTGGATAATGTTTAACGAGCCAGAAATTTTAATTTCACACTGTAAAAGGGAAGATCATGTTTGTGACTATAACTGTCTGTAATTGATTTATAAAAGATGACTGTGTTTATTTCATCTGCATTGTAGAGTAACTTCACGTACTGGTTCCTGCGCAGGAGGCCCACGGCGGCAGACGGCAGGGAGCCGTGCTGCTGTAGAAGGTGCTGACGTCCTGCGGGGCCAGCAGCTCAGAGAACAGTGCCCCCTGCAGCCGGTCGGGTTTACAGCGCAGCAGAGACGCCGCCTGCGGCGAGATGTACACCACCTTACCAGAAAGGAAAGAAACTGCCACCGAGAATGTGTCCTGAGACAGAGAAAGAAACATCAATTTTATACATTTCAGTTTCAAAATATCTCAACAGCCTCACGGTCTGATGTGTGTCAGGTAACTGCCGTACCGTGTTTTGAAGGGTGTATTCTGATGTGATGTTGTCTAACTCTTCAATAGTAAAAGATGACAAGTCCAAACAACATCCGTGGCTCTCCTCCACACTCCACTGATGGTAGTACTCCTGATTCGCTACAGAAGAGCACAATACACACCGTCATCAGCAAACACAAGCCTCATGCTGAGACACCACTGACATGTCATTTATGCATCTAAACTCAGGACTGGAGTTTAGACCAGAGTAAATATCTTTACCCTCAGTCTTTTAGAGACTCACACTGATTCGACATCTCTCACCTCTGACTTGTTTGACACAGCTAAGCGCGTACTGCAGGGAGGCCAGCGTGTTGGACCGCCCCTTCCTGCGGCGTTCGGTCGGCATGCGGACCTTCAGCTCACGCAGGGCCTTCAGCAGCTCTCTCTGGGTGTGAAGCCGGGCCGGTGGGTCACCGGCGGCTGTGGGGTGGTCTGGCTCTGAGCTGCCACTCAACACACTGTAGGACACGGAGCTGCTGGGTGGAGAGGGACTGTTTCCATTAGAGCTGTGAAGACACATCACAGTCAACACAACCTCCTACAGTTTCACTATACAAACAAGAAATACAAACCTGCTGAATTTAAACACTTCTACAATGTTAATTCAATATTGACAAAACTATAATAATATTACAATATTGTCAAATATAATATAATATATAAAGCTTTCTCCACTCGTAAAGCTGATGGTAGATTTTGTAACTCACACTGAGCCTGGAAGGTTTCACTAAAAGTTAATTATAGTTTTTACTACATTACTGGCGGCACAATTACGTATCATTTTTGTCAACACTAGCACCATTAAATCAAGATCTCAGCCAATCACAGATCAATGTTCCCTGAGAACAACCTGTACCTAACCAAAAAAACAACTGAGGTATTTATATTCTAAACGTGTGTCATCTCTCACTTGTTTCATTGCATGTTTCAGGTTAAGTGTCACACCCAAGCGTACACTTATGAAACAACACAAAAAGCCCAGATCCTAAAAGAGGTCATGTCTACTTCATATTACTTGTTATGCTTGTTGTTGAGCGTGAACAGCAAAGTTAGTTTTTCATTGCACAGGGAAACTTGGTTTCCTCACTGTGCATATGACAATAAATACTTTGAATCCTTGAATGTCAAAATTTGATCTATTGAAACATCTTCAATCCATGATGATACAACATCAATCACAGTGTATGAAAATTCACTAAAAAAAACACAAAAACAAAGTTGTTTTCTGTTGTATTGGTTGTTGGTACAGTGAACTTGTGAACAGTGAACTGACACTGAAAGGAACAAACACGTTGTTTGATGGGACAAGTGTTCAGTTAGGAAACGTTATTTCGTTTTAAAAGAACATTCACACTGAACTCATTTCTGTTTACCTTTTGCTCTCTGTCGTCTCTGTGTTGGAACTCTTTTCATTGGATGTCTCTCGGCTCATGTGCCCGTCGCTCTCCCTCTCGGCAGAGTCATTTCCGCTGGAGTGGGCATCTGTGTCGTCCGAGTGGGGCAGCTGAGGAACTCTAGAGATGTCCAGCCTGGGTTGGCCGTGACTGGTGAGAGAACTGTCAATCATTCCTTGCGAAGCATTCGACTGGCTGCCTCCCTCGTGTTTACGCCCCTTCACTACAGAACATCCACTACTGACGGGTGGTTGGAATTTGTCATTATTCATAGTGACACTGAATAGCTGCTGATTTGGAGATCTGTCTGGAACATCTGCACAGGGGAGGAATGTCTGACAAGCAAGTAACTGCTGCTCTTAAAAATGGACACACAGAGAATCAGGGAAGTGCAGAACTCTCATGTGCTACTGGTCCTGTACGGATCCGCTTCTTCCCTGAAGTGCAGAAAGTTTGGAGTCATAAACCATCTGGTGGGAAATAACAGAACAGGATTAGTAAGAGCATTTAATAGACACTCAGATTTGTAAAAGATCTCTGTGGTTTTGGACTTCCAGATATGAAGTTAAGTGGCTACACCACATTTTCTCATATTGCTTTTACAGGTTATGTTATATAAACTTTTTCAGGCCCTTGATGGACACAGAGAAGCAGAGACTAAATAAAACTGAGAGTTTCACTGTTCATAGAGTCTATAATAATTTATTTATGTTATTTAATATGTTACCACATTAATGTCTCTGCAGATATCATTATGATACTTCCATTTTAAAGCCATTAATGTGCACATTACATTTCAATTTCACTTAATATTCTTAAATGCAAGAGAAAAAATAAAAATTCTGCTTTTTTTACTGCAGCTGAAACTACTTCCATGTATCTGTGTTTAGCACGTGGTGCAGTTAGATACAGGCATTAGTTTAGGACTGAATAATAATGGTGAAGTGCAGTGGGTGTGTTGACAACCCCTTCAATTAACACAACACACAACTAAACA
>JBAJNP010006756.1:0-12080 GCA_036877545.1 Yasuhikotakia modesta | reverse complement strand
CACACACACACACACACACTCACACACTCACACACACACACACACACACACACACACACTCACACACACATGTAGGTCAGTGTTTTATGTTTACATACATATTGACTCTCTTCCTTCTTTAACTCTGATCTGTTTGTCTGAAGCTACAGAAACAGGTTTCAGCTGAATTACATGCGGGTGATGGACAGACAGTTTCGTCTGAATTTAAGATCAGAGTCAGTGAAACACATGATCACAGTGATGAAGAGCAGAGATGAAACTTCACGTTAAAACCACACAGTGATGAAGAGGCTGAGGTTAACAGATCCCTGCAGTCTGGTGATGAGTGACACGGAATGTCCTCCTGTTTTAACCCGCCTCTCGGGTTTCTATTGGATCTATTTGTCACAACAATTTAAGTTTATTAATACTCGTAAAGTGTTTATAAAGTCAGCTTGAGATTTAACGCCAGTGTTTATTCCGGGTACGTCGTGTTTCACACGAGCGCCCTCTGTCTGTGAACGTGCGATTTACGTCCAAACACACGAGCACTAAGTTAACAGTCATCAGATTTACACACATTAACGCAAACAGTCCTGCTGAACACCACAGATCACATTAAACGCAGAGATCTGTACATATAATGTGTGGCTCCTGTCCTCTGTAGGGCTGTGCAGTTTAAACACGTTTATAATGCTGCTGTGATGCTAGTTAATGATCTGCTGTCACACAACCACCAACTAAACGCTTTCAGCCCGTTTAAACTTCTCTTACCTTACAAACGCTCCGGTGAGAGACAGGTGAGGTCGGTGCGTGTGCGGACGGCTGCTAAAGCACCAGTTCACCAGCTCACTCCTCGGTTCGGTGTCGGTTCGGTGTCGGGCTGCCCCTCACCTCCGCTTACTGCGGGAACAAATCTCACGTGTCGGCGGCCACGCCCTCAAACGCTCCCATTGGAGCATGTCGAGATAAAGTCCCGCCTGCCGAGCGCCAAGTCCCGCCCATCGCCGAGACCGCAGCGCTGTTATTGGACGGGTGGGCGGGTCTTGAACGCGAGCGACGCCGCTGTCACGTTGTAGGAACGTTCCGTCTGAACTGTGAAAGAACACCGAGACCTAAATCAAACCCAGCGGAACCGAACTACCCGCAGTACCGGCGCACACGAGCGCGTTTGCCACCGTCACGCAGCACCGATGCACGACGTGTTCAGTAAAAGCCGTAGCTGGACGTGTGAGTGCAGACAGTGTGTGTTTATCTGTTAACGTTCGCCTGTGTTCGTGTGTTAATCTGCGTGTGTTCAGCGTGCGCGTCACTGGCGTTCATTACGGCATCAACACCGTCTGGCTGAGTCGTGTGGCTCGTACCGCGTGCCCGCGCGTACCCGACGCGCCCGTCCACCTGCCGCGGACACGGGTGTGTGAGGCGGGGCCGAGCGCATCTGTCACGTGACTGAAGGCGGAAGTGACGCCATTCCGAGCTGACGCCATCAACAACGCCTGTGTGTGTGTGTGTGTGTGTGTGTGTGTGTGTGTGTGTGTGTGTGTGTGTGTGTGTGTGTGTGTGTGTGTGTGTGTGTGTGTGTAACACGTGTTTTATGAGCAGCTGATGTCATCCAGCAGAGAGCGCAGACTTACTGCTTATCAAATCAACTCTTTATCTTTAAACAATTAACACAAGCATCTAAACGTGTTTTTTACAATAAGATGCTTCTTTCTGTGCAGTTAATACATTAATCAAAACACAGCTTTAATAAAGCTTTAAAAGTAATTTCCACGGGTCTTTTGTGACGCCAGGTGACAGTCTTCTTCCACGCCTATCATTAAAGTGATAGTTTTACCTCTGTCTGATTCCACCTGAGGCCTCCAGTGGCACATCTTACCCCGCTCCCCCATGAGCAGTGATTGAGATGATTATGGTAACTGGTTAACTGTTCTGGAAGCGCAGACCTGGTTTTTGTGAATATGTGAACGTTGGGAAAAATGACCTGCAGCTTTAGGGTTTCAGCAGCATAAACATGCCAGCAGCTGTTTCAACAGATCTGATCTGATCTCTCTCTCATGCACCTTTATTCTGCTGTAATGAAGTCTGTTGACAGCTGTATATATCTGTCATGACACATCAGGACTGTAAACTTCCCATCATAACATCTGATCTGTGTCAGCCACTGACATTACGTGTGAAGTCTCTAAAACAGCTTGTATTTCTCATCTGTGTGACTTAAACCATTAAAATACATAAAAGCACAACTTCAACGTTTTAGAAATAATCAACACAGACACATTTTATTATATTTTTTATGTTGTCATTGTCTTCAAACACACACACATTTTCTAAGTTGAAACAATTAACACAAGTCATCATAACTGTTATGTATATATATATATATATATATATATGTATGTATATTTATATATATATTCCCCAAATGTTCATCCATATAGACATTAACAGATTTACTCTACAATTGATCTGATGTTTCTCTGATTGCCAAATGTTTCCCTGTTACAATGTACTTGCTTCTGATTATAAGTCAATCCATTATAACTTATGACACCAATAAATAAACAAACTACAAAATAAAACAAAATTAAAATGTGAAGACCGCATTACCCATGATCCTCCAGCCCTAGTCCCTCCAGAGTCCAGAGAAACAGGGGTAATACCCTCTCAAACATTTCCTCCCTAACTAAACCTCTATAAATCAAATATGAAAACTGTTATATCAATACAACCACTTGGCTATCAGTTCATTCATATAGATGAATGAGTTTGCAGCTGGTGTTTCCCTCTGTTCTGACACACTAACCTTTAATAAGGCAGCTTCAGTTTCCAGTATTACTTTTATATCTTAGGGTATCGTTCTTACTTTAAATTATATGTTTTCAAAAAAAAATAAAACTCTCCTGACTACATACAACGAAGTTCTGCCACTGAGCATCAGTCAAATCTTCTGCTTAAGGAAAACAAAAGTTGACACTAAGCATCTGTGATGCGTTACTGGAGAAATGAGACCTCCATCAGTCTGCTGAAGTCTCACATCTTCACTGGTTCCCTCCAATGAAGAAGACGTGACATCTTTAACAAACTGCTGTGACAAAACTTCTGTCAAGACACACATTTTTGAACCGAAAAAATGCCAAAACAAAACAGAAAATGTCTTCATACAATCACAAAGAGAAAAAAACATTTAGTGTTTTAGTCCACTTTTAGAATCCTTTAAAATTTGTTTCTTACCCCAATGTGTGTTTGTGGACCTCTCACAATGCTGACGACCCCGGGAGAAAAATCTTTAGATTTGCCCAGCGTAATATAGTGCTATTTATGAGTGTCTATTTTCATACTGTCAGTATAATGTCCTAATTCTAGATTATTGTTGTCTTAATTACAGATTTAAAAATGTCTTGTAAAGAAACAGGACCCGCACCCCGGCAGCCCCCCCCACCACAACACACAACAGTACAGAGTCTTCTTGTCTTTTGTTTTGCTCTAAACAGCTGCAAAGAAATGCCACATGTCATGTAGGGACAGAGTCAGAGATGTTGTGCTGTCAGAGTTCAGGCCTGTGAACACATCAGTCATATTGATTTCAATTCTTTTTCCTTTTAACAATTACAGCCACTTCTTTACTTTTAACAGAAATAGTAAGTAAATAAACATAGACCTGATAACATGGAGGGGGGATTTCTCTTTTTAAAGACCAGAGATCTGTCAGAGAACAGAGAAACATCTCTTAACCTGTTTTTGATGGCGGTTGGCAGTATAAGCAGGATAATAACATTATGGTCTTTGGTCATTTTCATTAAATTAAGTCCATGTGTTGAGGAAATGAGTTCATGAACATGTCTGGATGGAAAAGACAATGATGAAGATGTACTAAGGCTGTTTGTCTCCTTTTTAATAAAGAGAAAATGTAGATGAATTAAATCATTTAAAGTGGGGGAGTTCTGCTTGTGCTGCTGGAGAATATTGTAGTTCCTCCTGTTCTAAATCTGTATGGTAGTTTTTCCATGCAGATGACACTCTGAATACACATGGGTGGGATCAGTGATGTTGCTCCGCCCCCTGTCACAAATAATTAGCTAATCTGTGCCCTCCCCCTAGTTCATGTAAGCAGGTTGCCATGGGAGCAACCCTTCTTCACCTGCCGAGGTCTGATCTCAGGCTAATCTCACAGGAAAAAATGACAGAATCCACACACACAAAGCCCTCCAGCATCAAGAGAGGCTGAAGGCAGAGAAGAAGACAACAGAAAAAGAGACACATGGGCTGTAATGCTGGCTTTCCTTCCTGTCGACAGATTGGGTGGATGAGATTGAAGGGTGATGGGCATGAAAGCAAATAGATGCACCGGTAGGAGATGACAGAAAAGAAACAGGTAGAAAAATGTCCCCTCAGGTGCTTGGCAGTGTATAAACTACAGCTGAACTCAGTAAACAGGCACGCAGAGAGAGAGAGAGAGAG
Organism: Yasuhikotakia modesta; assembly: GCA_036877545.1. NCBI lineage: Eukaryota > Metazoa > Chordata > Actinopteri > Cypriniformes > Botiidae > Yasuhikotakia > Yasuhikotakia modesta. The sequence goes on along the minus strand of JBAJNP010006756.1, from coordinate 7,640 downwards.
AGAGATGAAAACCAGTGACAGAAATAAATTTGAAATAACATCAAATCCTGATAAATCTGGTCCCATTTTTTGCATTTTTACACACAAAAATATAATCTAAAGTACACACACACACACAAATACATAAATAAATCTCTGTCTCTATAATTCATGTAAAAAAATACAAACTGAAAAGGCAGTATCTAGATAAGAGAGAACTGTAGCTGACATTGATAAACCGGTGCTTTATCTCAGGTTCATGTGTTGGTTTGGCAGTGCTTCTGTCAGATGAAAGTAACAACACATCTTTCTCACGTTACACCTGTAGTTCAAATGCACCATCAAAAACAAGCTTCCTGCGTATGATAGTATTTCCCTGTTTTGTTGTGTGGAGATTCTCTGGCCTTTAAAAAGCAAAATGATTCAGTGGCAATTTGAGCCCTGATTTGTGGTTACAGGAGAACGTTTTAACATGTACAGGGCGCAACATACTATTCACAAACCCAAATGACTTTTTTTGTATTTCATTCCACCTCTGATCTCTGAAAGACACAAGGCTGTTTAACCTACGTTTTTACATTTTTCACGATAAACACACTTCCTTTACACCATATGTTTTATAGAGAGAACAATTCTACACTGCTGAGGAATGTTTACGAGATAAGACACTAAATACTTCAAAATCAAGATAAACATCTACAGTCATTGGTCCAATCTGTTGTGGCAGTGTACAAACAGAGTAAGTACTGTTGGTGAAAGAAAGAAAGAGATAGAGCAAATGTGATTAGGGGAAACGAGAGAGAGAAAGAAAGAGAGAGAGAGAGAGAGAGAGAGAGAGAGAGCAAGTTACAAACACACAGATTAAGAGGCAGTAGTTTTAACCTGAAGCAAAATAAGTTTTACAAAACTTAAAAATCATACAAATGCACTCACACACAAACTACAAAACCATTATATTAGAATAAAACTCTACAAAGAACATTTGGAATATAGACTGTGTCCTATTATAAGGGTTGTGATTTTTCTCTTGTAAGGAGTTTGGAGTATGAAGTGTGTCAGAAAAGCTGGAGGTATTTACAGTGAACAGACGGCCACACACTCACAGACAGACAGACAGACGAGCAGTTACAGGGGTCCAGCTGTGAGGCGGTGGAGGAAGGGGGCATCAGGGAAGGGGCAGATTTAGATTCTTTCAGGGCAAATAAACAGAAATTGTTGTGGGACATCATGTTTCTCATCTTTTTTGAAGGGGTTTCTCTGTGGCTTTGAACGGGGCGTCCGTGAGCTCAGAGTGGGGCAGGAAAACTGGCTTTAGGTGCTGAAGTACACTGTTAAAAACAGATGATGTTTATCAACCATTGAGAAGTGAAACAGAATATGAATATAAAATTATTCTTCATGTGTTTGCTTTAAAAAAAAAGGTTCTTTGCTTACCGATGATAATAATGAGGACAATCACACATATCACCCCCAGAATAATCATCATCTACAGAAAACATGCAGGAGAACCAGGTCAGATCACACCATTCATTCATTCATTCATTCATTCATCGTTTCTGCATGTGTCCATCATGTCATGTTAACAGTCACAGTCCATTGTGCTTAACCAGAAATGTTTAACTTATCTGTGTGTGTTTATTGAGTTGTGTTGAGTGTGTGTGTGTGTGTGAGTGTATGTGTGTTCACCTTGGCGTTCTTCCACCAGTATTTATTCTTCAGTTTGGCAGCGCTGGTCTCAAACTGAGAAGCTCCGGCCTGCAGCGCATCGGCCCGATCATCCAGTTCAGACAGCTTCTGGTCCCTCTCCAGAACCTTGTCCACGTTCACACGCATGATGTCCACCACCTGGAGAAGATCCAGAGAGGGTTTCTGCTCAGTACACTGTGTCACTGGACAAACATACGCCTGACGCTTGGTAGCCGGACACATGAGCGGATATGATTGGCTGGCATGCTCACCTCATCCACCTGAGCCTGTGTCTGCTGTAAACGACGGTTGCTGGTGAGGTTCGGTGGAGGCTGGTTTCCTCCCTCTGGTGCAGGAGCTCCTCCAGGGGCTGGAGCAGACCTGAAGAACACACACACACATCAGGGTCAGTACACTGACAGAACATCACCTGTCAACATTTTAAAACCCAAAATGAAGTGAGGGATTGTCAGGGAAAGAATCAGGGATTGTACCAGTGCTGTTTATTACAAATAACTATCCCTATATGATAACCCTATATATACAGAAGCATAAGCAGCTAAAGACAGGGTTAAACAGATTGAAGGTAAATCTGTAAGCACACTTTGAATATACATTTGTCATTGACTACAGCCGGGTGCTTCTCTTATTGTTAAGACAGTAATGGCCAGGCAAATAATAAAACACACACACACACACACACACACACACACACACACACACACACACACACACACACACACAGTATTGTGTACTGACAGCTGCCTGGTTATGCCAGGACACTGACCAATAATAAAAATGACAAATATGTTAACATACTGGAGAGATCATCTGTGATGTCAGTTTTTTGGTTAAATGAACGCGGACGTCACAACCCCCACAGCCTTTCATGCGCGTGCGCGACTCACTGTTGCGTCACGAGCGACGTATGTATTCTGTCACACGATTGGACGAGATGATGGACGGCGGTCGACAGAAGGACGATCATTAAAGCGTTTGTGCTCCAGTTTAAAGTTTAACATCAGTGATACGCTAATGCACATAATATTACAGTATATGCAGGGGACATTCACACCAGCTGAAGCAGCGCTGGTGCAGAAGCGCGCAGAGGACAGCGCGACCTCCTCCCTGCGCCTGTTCCGCCATTACACCACACAAACCAGTACCAGCCCACGGGCCTCCCCATAAACCAGTGCCATTAACCTGCGTCTGTTCCGCCATTACACCACACAAACCAGTACCAGCCCACGGGCCTCCCCATAAACCAGTGCCATTAACCTGCTGTTGACGGACAGAAATGATTCTTCCGCCCCCCGCACGCGTGCATGTGACGCGTCGCGTTTCCAGCATCACCAACGCGATGTTTTCCTGCTTTATATTCACGTTAAATGTGGATCTCGGGCCGGATGCGCAGATAACGTTTAAATAACACATTTTCAGTTACTCTCATACAGGAAACAGACACAGGTGTAATAAACACCGGTTCGTCATGAGAGCCTGCGGTCGGCTGTATCGGAACCAGTCCGATCCGGTGTTAGGCGTGATTACCGACACCGTTCACTCACACATCTCACCATGAAACCAGTTTAATGCTGGACACGCAGTTATAGCAGCAGAGCTGAATGAAGGAAATGCGCATTAGCGCTATTAATAGACGCTATTATCGGATAAGCAGCTGCGCTCTTATATTGGAAAAACGCAATAAATGTACATATGTGTGAAACACGGAGATAAACGTCCAGCTACGACGACAGACGATTATTATTGACTATGTTTAGTGTATGTATGTTCATTTTTTAATTTTGTGTATATTTTGTCACCATTTTCCAACGCAAAGAAGCGCCGATCCCTTATAAATAAGCATTCAAACGCGATTCAAACGCGATCTACGCACCTCGTTCAGGGAATATAACATGTACAGGATTTATTACGTGAATAAACTCACATTTTGATCCGGGGTTCGTGTGTGGATATAAGTGTACGGAAACGGCAGCTTCAGGCGTCTCTCTCCCTCTCCAGGATAAATAGCGCGGCTCTCTCCGGGTTATTCCGCCGTATTCCTGTGTTTTTGAAGGGATTTTCCGCGGTCGCGTGCCTCGCCTCCTTATTATTCTCTTTATAATAAAGGCGCAGCTCCGCTACTCGCGCGCGCCGCCGTGAACACGCGAGACACGGGCGCGCGCGGCAGGAACGAAGATGGCCGCTGACGTCACCCGTCCTCGGGCGGCTGCGGGTTTGAGCGAGAGACAGGAGATGGAGGATCTGATGATGGGGTTAAACCTGCTCAACGTGATGCTCGCGCTGAATTTACACCAGGTGTCTAGTGCTGCTTTATTTAAATGCCAAAAATGGTGAAACGCCAACAAAATGGCGTCTAAAGAGACGCGCGTGTGTCTTTAGTTTCCTGCTGGAAATGAGACGTTAAACGTCTAATGTTCTGCACGTCTAATGTTCTGCACGTCACGCACTAAACACTGTATGCGACCATAAAGATGAATCGTCAAAAGGTTCTGGCAGCGGTGGGATTCGAACCCACGCCCCCGAAGAGACTGGAGCCTTAATCCAGCGCCTTAGACCGCTCGGCCACGCTACCGCCGAGCGCCTGCGTCCACAGTTCAGCTCAAATGGATAAATAATGACGTTTAATAATGACATCTATATATTATAAAACGTCATTAATTACATTTGAATGACCAACATGTTAGTTACTATGGTTACAGCAGGCGACGTCGTACCTCTTTATACGATGTAAATAGGATAAATAGTTTATGTAAATATGTAAATAGTTTGATCATAGACTTTCTTTGGCAGCAACAGAAACTAAAACTAACATGTTAAAGTTACATTCAGTGTTTGAAACTCCTGGAATGGAGAGAAATCCGAGCAAACACACAGATCTGTGTGTTTGTATTTCTCTATGGAGCGACGCAGCTCTTCTTCTTTGGTGTTTTACGTCATCTAAAATGTTGCGCTGCTGCCACCTGCTGTTGCATTTTAACTTTGTATTTGTTGTGACGTTTAATCTCACGGTTTTGTAAACAATTTGTAAAAAGGAAACCATTATTTCTGATAATTATTCATAAATAAACATTACAGTATGACGTACATGCAAATATGGTGTAAGGCTACATGTATCTTTAAGATAAAAATATAGGAGATAAAACATAACAAAAGATAAAATATGAAACAAAATTAACTCAGCAGGGTAATGGTTTACATCCAGCAAGCTGTCTCTGCCCAGTTAACCCCACAACACATGTAACACCAACGTTTCATTCAGTTTAACTGGATTTTACTTCTAACATGAAAATGACGACGACATCCAGGGAATACAGTCATGCAAAAGACCAAACAAACTCAGACATCAGTTCACATTAAGATTTTTAATCTTATAAGGATAAACATACATAATTATAAAAATTACTTAATGAATTAAGTAACAGCTTTAAAATGTGTTTATATTGAAATGAAAAAGAACTATCTACATGTTTTAAAAAAAGGATGAAAAAAGACTCGGTTGAATAGAAGTCAGTTACATATGTGTGAAAGAACAGGAAAGTTTAACTATACATGTAACTTTAACAATTAAATTGCACTGCGTCTTTTTGATACTTGTCTGTCTTTTTTACAAACTGAGGAGAAACAGCATGTTAAAGGGACCATTCGCTTAGTTTTCTCTTTCTAGTGCGCATCAACAGAAAAACATCTCTTACCTTCATATCTACAAGGTTGAATCTGTTAATATTTTGCACATTCACATGTTACTGCCCACTCTACGAATGCATTAGCATTTTATTTAGACCGAATGATGTAAGGCCTGTTTCTCATTATATATGGCACTCTTAATAACACATTTATCCTGTAGCAGAAGTCACAGGTTCTGATCCCAATGCTGTTTAACACTGTAAGCTGACGTCTGATTGGCACAGCACACGACACCAGTGCAGCTGATCTTACAGAGCAGAAAATCAAATACTTTAACTTTTGTTTTTTCCTTTTTTGAAATGGATTCAAAACCAGAACAGAAACGTCACGTTATCAACACAATAAACATAATCTTTCATTTGAGAAACAAATAAGCAAAATAAAAGACAAGTACACATGCATCATACTAACTTACAAGAACAACTCTAATCATGCAAAAAGAACTGTCTAGTTTTTGTATTTTTTAATCTCCCACGTCGACCAGACATCAAAACACAGTACAACACTACAGTGGCTATGTAAAGGCCCGTCTCTGAATATGTCGCCATATATGTTTCCATTTGCTTACTGAGAAGTCAGTTTTGTGTGCGATTAAGACACGACTCTAGCAGTGGAGATCCGGTGAGCACATGTAGATGTAATGAGGTTCACACAGCAGTGATGCGTGTCTCTTCAGTGATCTCACCTGAAGTGTGGAACAGCCCAGAACAGTTTCCTCTGAGCGGGTCCACTGCAAACCTCTATCATCTCAAACTGAAGTCACCTGACTGAGGGAATGTCATCAAAACAGTCAACAGATACAGGGTCACACTTCAGCAATCAACCCAAAGATCATTTTTCATAACAAAATCATGTCATGATCATTATGACTTTCATGACAAAGAAGTACACTTACGTATTACATGTCATGATCTGTTGTTATGGGTTTTAACTTGGGATGATTTTGCACAGCAGGGGTGTGTTAAAAATAATCCCACAATGCAAAAAATATCACGTTTAAGTTTCATAATATAACTTTTTTGTCCCTTTGATTTCAAGTTGAATGATGATGTCACAGGTGTGTGTAAAACTGATCAGTATCGCATGTCTGTAGTGTTAGAAGACAAACACTAAACCCAACAGAAGTACAGGGAAACATCTGCAGCAGAACGTCTGTGGGCCAAATTAACACATACAAACCGTTTCAGACCAAACACACTTTAAAAAACACACAAGAACCAGAATCTAGATGTGGAGGCACAGAAGTTCAGACTCGCAGAGAATCAGAGAAACGATCAGATTCTAGAGAATAAATCTCAGTACATCTCCCAAAGGCAGATCATTAACAAAAAGGGATGCAGGAAATTCCTGAATACTTTTTCTGTTATTGCATCACAATTTTTACCCTCACCTGTTCCGGACGGAACGCCTGCAGCATTACTAAACACTTCAGGGAATTGTGGAACCGTTGAACGCTCAGCATTAAGAATGAGCCAAAATCATGTGCTAAGAACAACTAACCCGTTTTTTGACACAATAACAGAAAAAAATACCCAAGAGAATTTGCTAATGTATTTTAAAATGTCACATAATTAGTGGGCTTTTTAAACATTTAATGAAACCCATAAAGTAAAATGAACTATACTGAACTATGCAAAGAGACAATACTGTAAAAAACTGGGGAAGTAAATAAGCGCTTAATTATTTCTTAGATCATTTCAATTAGTGCTTAAGATTATAACCGCTGCATTAGCATTAATGAGCACTGATGATGCACATATGCGGGACAAAAGTAAAAAAAAAGATAATAATACAAGACGGTGGGGTTCCATGATAACACGACTCAACTTCTCAAAGATGGAGGGCTAAAACAAGAGACATGTGGCAACCACAACCTTCTGCAGGCCAGCGTGGAGGTGACAGACATCCAGGACAGCGAGTCGCGTCAGACACTAGTAGTCAGACACTAGTTCTCCAGGCTACTTCATGCTGCCCCCTTCCTGCCCATCATCCCCTGCAGTCACGCAGCACAACACGCTTTAACAACCCCAGGCACTATAAATGCCTCTTCAATTTTTTCAGCAACAAGTGGCTGCAGTTTTAATTCCCCACAGAACATCTAATAAGACAATAAAAACTCTTGCTGAACTTGCTGGTTAGCTTGATTGTATCCCTAACAGAAAGATTTTGGGGTGATGTATGACAGCAAAACACAAGACAACAGTACACGTCTGCATCAACAAACCCTGATGTTCAGGGACAGGTGTTACTGTAACTTAAAACATAACAGA
>JBAJNP010006755.1:0-24622 GCA_036877545.1 Yasuhikotakia modesta | reverse complement strand
TGAGCTGAGGAACTTTTCACTGCTTCCAGGACATAAAGTGAGTGCAGATGACCACTGTCTTTCCATCATCTGTAGTTCTCCTCTTACATTCACTATCATTTCCATTAAATATTGAAGGAACTAGATCAGATGCTTTTGTAACTTGTGATCACAGTTCCAGTTGTTTAAAATTTCCACAAATTAATTCCCAGTGGAACTTAGAGACAATGTTAATGTATTTAAAAGTGATGTATTTAAAAAAAGTCATTTTTAATTAGTAATACTTTGACTCATTTATACATGACATAATTTGCCTACATCAGAAGTAAATTTACTCTAGAAGTACAGCATCACCTACACGTTGTTAAGAGTTTGCGGTTTGAGCAGCACACTTTGCCAAACCACACTCACTGACAGCAGAAGCAGTTCATACAGAACAATAACAATGAATAATACAGAATGTTTTAAATCTGACACTGTGCTGTAAAAATGACTTAATGCTAAAGCAACTTCATAATTCAGTTCTAGAATACACCGCAATAGGTTTAGTCAAAAAGTGGATGGAGGAGTTGAGAAACAATTATACAGTAAATCTTTCCATCATAAAGAAATGCTAAGGTACTGTGGACATTGTGATATAATCTACTGTAATTATTATTGTATTTAATTCAATATTGTGTTAATGTTATGTATTTCTATGCTCTTAAGTTCTGAGTTGTTAGCCTAGCAACATGCTAATAAAACAGACTTCACTTGAATTAGTTGTCAGAGTCAGATCTCCTGTGCACTTGTATGCTCTTTGTGTTTTTTGCATGATTAGAATTGCTGCCTGTGTACATTGTTCCAAATCAGTCACTAATGAGTCAGTTCCCTTTTAAGTAAGTTGCCTTAAGGTTGGGACCATGTCAGCAACAGAAAGTCTAACTAGGTTTTGGAACACAGCCGTGTACTTCCCCACACATGCACATAAAACACATTGCTTCCAGATTCAGGGTAAACGAAACAAGGCGAGCTCAAAGCTCATAGTATTGTGGTTTGTCTGGTGCGTGTGGCTGGGGGTGGGGATAAGCTAGAACAGATGCAGGGGTCCGCAGCAGGATCAGTCTGTCATCTCAGGGGTCCTCTCAATGGGTCCAGCCTGGCCTTCCTCAGTGGGTCAATTTCCTGCTTTTACATTCCCAATATAGACATCCCTGCTTCATTGTTCACATCCGTGATTGTCCAAAGTGCATGAGCAATCACACACAGAGACCTCTAATAACACACAATCACTGCAGTACACACACACACACCCATACACTGTAGGTTGTGATTTGGACTGCTTGTGATTTTGTGCTTGTGATATTATACTCACCTTTGTGACTAATCCTTAAGCCCATCCCACAAATGAATGCTGCGTTTTGACCACAGACTTATGACTGTGTGAAATTATTGGAAAAAATAGCAGGAAGAAATACAACTGCAAGCAGCAATTATATGGGTCATGCCCACTAATGGCACAAATGGAAATAATTGTGGACATCATTAATGACATGGTTCATAAAAAATACTGTTATTATATTTTTAAAAATTCAAAATGGTGGAAATATCTTAATGAGGAAAATTATGTTGTATAGAGGATTTGACCTGTCATGAGCCAAAAAATTTAAGAATCAGAGGATATGGTAACATTATATCTAGACTGTCCTCTAGACTAATTTTTAACGTTTTACCTATAGACTGCCAATATTTAAGAAGCAGAAATAAAGAACAATGTGGCAGACTGCATTTAATATGTCTCTGGTTTCGTAGTTTAAAAATTAAATTACAAAACAAAACCTGTTTTTCAAAATGCCACAGTGTACTGAGGTTCACTCACAATACAGAAAAAAATTTAAACTGATATGTAAAAAAGAGGGATATATAAAGCACAACTGAAATTAGTACTACTGGACAGTAAGGGGACAAGAGCATATTCAGGCCTGCTGGAAAAGAAGCAGTATTTAGATCCAAAATATACATGGGAAAATTTTCTAGTCTTATATGCCACCTTTATTCAGCCACACAGTAAAATTATGTAAATTATTTAAAATTATGTAAAAAAAAGTAAATTATTTGTGTACCATCTTTTTTTGCACTGAATAAGACAATTCAAACAATATTACATTCCTACTGTTTTCTACTAGTAGAACATTTATCTAACTTTTTAAACACTTTTTAAAGTACTAACAACTTAAGAATAAATTTGTTGATATACAGTATTTTACACATAATATTAAAAAAGTTACTTTTAAATACAAAAAATAACATGAGCCAGTTAGTTGGGCTAATGTTAACTTTTGAATGAGACTTGCAGTAGATTGCATCACTAAATGGCTTTGTCCTAATCTAGCCTAATCACCCATAAACCACTACATTTAATAAGTACAACTACAGTTTATATATGTTCAGGATCTCAGATGTAACTACCCTTAACTGCAAGCCAGAACCCAATCTGTCTGAAGCCTAACAGAGCAGCATTTTAAATAAAACAATGATCGGTTTAACCAAGTGTTTTAGATAAGGACTCATGTTTCTAAGCAGGCATGGGTAAGATTTCTGGTAAACAGGGAGACTGGTGATGGATGATGGAGAGAGAGAGATGGCATATTATCCAAGCAATACATGTTGGCATGTGTATGTTTGCCTTAGTGGTTTGTAATGTGGTATGTCTGCCATCTGTTTTGCTCACTATGGTGGTGTCCGGGTAAGTGTGGTATAACACAAACTCATTCTTTAAATGTTTGGGAGGTAAGCCAAGCTTCTCACTGGAGTTATCACCTTTATCGTACACACAGTATTTTGCATAGATGTAAACGCGTTGTGTGGCTCTGGTATGCTAGCTGGCATGATTAGCATGCGTCTGCTGTCTGTGTTTGACTGCAACGAGATGGATTTTTCGTAAAGAGATGGACCTCGCTGTCAGTTGAGGAGTTATGTTCTGTTTGGTCAAATTTACAGGTCTCTTACGGTAATAGAAAGTTGGTTTTCTTCCTTCTGAGAGGTAGTAGCTGGCACAGCTTCCGTTTTTCCCACATCTCCAGGATACGCTCCCGCTAAACACTAAACCAAGTCAACTCACCTCCAGTCTGCATTTCTCTCTTTTCCCTTCATGTTGGCCCGTACCAGCATGCTAGCAGGCCTAATCTGGAGCACATTTCCCCTGAGGGTTAAAATCCCAGCAGACCTGCAGGATTCATTTGAAATAGGTGAAAAGCAAAATAAAGAGTTTAATAAGCTGTAATAAGATTGTTTATATGACACCCAGAAGTAGAAAGAATGAAGGTCTGACATCTGGGCTGTGGAAGATGTGACCTACAGGTACAATATCTGTACTGTCTCTTTAAACAGGTGTTATAAATCACTGTAAAGACTCACCTATCTTTATATCTTTATGCATTATGAGCATTAATGAGCATTAAAATAAGATGAAACCATTGAAGATTAAGATTATAACAAATGTATATTTTACCAGTTAGGACGTTTTGCCAAGCTTTAGAATATTTTATTACTTATTTGAATTAGGCCTTGAAGTCAAAAAGATATCCACTGTTTTACAAAGAATTTCAATTTCAAAGAATCCAATATGGTACTATAATAAGCATAATAATATTTTTCTAATGAATGAGTCACAGTTTACAACATACTTCCTGTACTACTCTTTAAATGTTCAAGGACTGTTTTATGCATAGATCTGAAAAAGGTGATTTACAAACAGACTGTATAACTGCACAGCAGAGGAACTATCTTGAATACTGCAACGAGGCCTGACTAAGCAGCTTTCAGGCACATGTTCTTACCAAGAGTTCGAAAATAATCACATCAACAACAGCCATACCATACACACTAACACACAGCAGCCACAAAGTTTTAAAATTTATCACAGGAGCAGCTCCTAAGATGGAAGGTCATAAGTGGATTCTGACCCAAGAGAAGACAGCCTGATTATTTTGCTGTTATGCAGAAGGTTTCTGCCTCACTCCCACCATGGCCTCCTGGTGGCTAGGTAATTAAAGCACACCAGCAGCGGCATCTCCATGGTACTGCTGGCAAATCCGGACTGAGTGGCCGAAGCCACAGGCTCCACTAATCCTGTTTGAGACCATCAGGAGCCATGGCCTCCCCAGCCGGAAGACTTTCAATTGTGCAGTGGAGAGAGGGAGGGATTGACAGTGGGAAAGAAAGAGAAAGAAATGGGAGAAAACTTCTATTCTCCCTTTTATTCAAAAGAAATTTGGAGCTTTTTGAAGCACATGGAATTTTCCTGGAAAATGTGCAACATAGTGTACCAGAAAAATAATTAATCTACATTAAGTGTGAAAGAACTTCAAATTTAACTTAATCTCAATCAGTACAGAAAATTACACTGTTGAAGGAAATTTCTCAAAATCCTGACCATTTGGTAATGAGGCGTGATGTGTTTGTCAGCCTTGTGAGTTAATAAATGACATTTAGGTTCAAATGAGGTCCAGTAAAATTCTGCAGCACTCCAGCCAAAACTATGTTATTGAAACTCAAGTGGTCAAATGGCTCTCTTAGCGCCATATAAACGGCTCTGGTCTCTCCCTAAGGTCTTTAATAGAGACAAATTTCTATTACACTATGTGCTGAATGAACACAGTTTTTGCAATGTTCCTGATGCCCTTCACAGTACGTATTCTTGCCTCATCTGTCCTTCGTAAACCCCAACCTTTCTCAGCCATATTTGATCACACTTCAGGGGTTTGTTTTGGGGTGCGACAACTTCCTCTGCCCCTTATGTGTCCTGCCCTTTCTTCTTAACAAAGTTGGACTTATTGAACAGGGCTCTGTATAATACACACGCACATACCCTAATCTCTCATATCGGGTGTATACACTCAGAGAATAGAGCGCAGTGGTCGCTTCTCTCCCTGGATCATTCCCTTCATCTGGGCTGCTGTCAGGAGTTCCACCCAGGCCCGGTTTGTTCCCAAGCCTCTCGATCCAGCTTGCCAATCCAATCAAGCCCTCATTAAAGCACACAGCAGGGAGGTCCGAAGCAGATCTTATGCTCATTCACACACATCTACTCATCCACAGGGGTCAGCCTCAAACACACTTGCTCACTGCTGCAAGTCCACACACACTTATGTGGAAGCGCAAAAGCACTACATACACACATACACAACTGCATCCACAAATGAAAAAGTGTCTAATTAGAACAAATATTTATATTTTATATAGATTTGATATTTCAAAATGTACATTTGTTGGCATTGTTTTGAACAGTTGAAATACACAATTTTTCTTGTGAAATGTAGTAATTGTAGAAATTGTAAAAAGTGCTATAAAAGTAAAATTTTATATACTATACAATAATTTATATAAAATTTATATTGTATATATATATACTTATATATACTTATAGCCCTACCCATCCTGTAAAAAAAAACCTGCATTGAAACACACACTTGAAATCTCACAGAGAGCTGTTTCTTCTACTGACATGTTTGCTGACACATATCTGACGCGCCTGTGCAGGGATAACACAATTCCAGCCAAACACTGTGACATGCATCATTTTCCATTATGAGATGTTCCATTTAGGGCAACGAGCAGAGTGTTGTGACGTGGGTCTGAACTATTACAGCATACAGATCACCTCATTCTGTCCACAGACAGCACAACAAACACACAAAGAGGAGAAAATGGACAGAGAGAAAGAGACAGACGTAAAAAGACAAACACTGTGAAAAATAAACAAAGATATGATAGCTTAAAAAGCAGTTTGTATGTGGTTTTAGACAAAATGGGCGGAGACTCTTTAGACAGGAAGCCAGAGGAGGATATGAGTGTACCGTCCTTCACCATTTCAGCCACTTTCCACCAAAATATCCTGCAGACACCCCACAACAACACTCTGGCACCATTTTATCCCCCTCCCCCACAGACACACACATACAAATACACACACAAACACGCACACTTTTAATTCATGGAATTGAATTAAAAGTAATTCATGGAATTATTACACACAAATGCTTGACACCCCCATTCTTCCCCTCTGCATCTTTACAACTTTGTATATCCATTTATTGACAAAAAATGTACACACCTTAATATTTAAAATAGGTCTATCCGCTACTTTTTTATACTTTAAGGAGAAAGCTAGCATACAGATGACCTCATCTGTCACTTCTGAGGAGATCTCATTTGTCTCTTTTCCTTCCAAATTTTGTATGTATCCCATTTAACTTTGTGATAAATGTGTGGGACTCCTTCTTACACTCCTCTTTGTCTGGGAGGAGATAAAACTAACATGCAAGTCAGAAAGAAATGCACACATATTCTGCCTACATAACAATAACTAAACCAGTGTTGACTTTGCTTGAGGTTAAAGTGGTATGTGAGGACTATCTATGCAATAACCACTGATTTATTTTTATGTTTCTGTCTCTGTTTCAAACATATTAAACTGATTTGCCCAAAATACCCAGAATCCTTTGCTGTGGGTCATTATTTTATCATTGGTAATTTCTTACTGTATCTCTAATTCTCTTTTGACTACAAACCTACTAAAGCCACTGCATTAAATAAAGATAACAAACAGAGCAGATAATTTCAGAACATAACATCTGTTAAGTTAAAAAAAAACACATGGTTTTTTTTTGTAGCCTTCTTTCTTTGTTTCTAAGTAATGACACTGATTATATTCTTATATTCTACTGTTATGTTTAAATAACACCAATTTCTTTTACAGGGTCAGCAGGCGTTAAAGCATTTCACTGCATATCATACTGTGTATGATTATGTATGTGACAAATAAAATTTGAATTTGATATTTTTTTTTACTTTTGTAGCTTTAGCCTCCAAAATCTTTTTGGGACTACTGCACATTTAAAACTGAGGTAAGTCTCGTATTCTGTTATCACAGTTTATCTGCTTGTTCCTCTGCCCCCTCAACCACAGAGAGCATTTTTCAGGGTGAAAGAGTCACGGCTATTCTGTGCATTCCAGCAGAAATCGCAGAATCAATGGCCATGAAATTCATTTCTCACATGGTTGGATGTGCGTCTACTAATCATAACCTGGACTGACAATTCAATCGCGCCTCCAATGCCGCTTTTTCACGGCATTTATTCTTCTAAACCATCTTCCCTGCGCGACTCCACCACAACCCCCGAGAACTCATTACACCAGCGAGACCCCCTCTATACATCATTAGCCTCTATGAAGAAAAAACAATTAACAACGCCAACTATGATTACTGTAATGGCTGTAAGGGAGCTGGTGACCCGGTTTTCCACTATATCCTTTATACACACACACACACTGCTGGGAGGGGCCCAGCCGGATATGGTTTCAAGAGCTCCAAAAACTGAGTAATGACCAGTCTGTGGGGATGATTAGGTAAGTAAATGGAGGGGGAGAGAGAGCAACAGAGATAGATACTGAAGGGAGAGAGAAGAAATATGAAGAAAGCTGAGGAGGTTAATACCCGAAGGAATATTTTATTGCTCATAGCTCAACAGACCTAATGGAGTTCTCAGTTATGTTTCATGAGATTTTGCTGCATAAAAGTATTTATAGGAGACGAGAAACAGAACAGAGGTACTTGGATAGCAAAGTTCAGATCATTTTGTAAAAAACATCAAAATGCTGGAATTATGAATTTTATGACTTAATTTATTTTTTTAAAAGAAGACTTAAAAAAGAAACTTAGTATGGACTGATGTATAATGCACAATAACATAAAAATATGAAAACATACAGGGTAGATTCAGTTTCATTTATTTCATCAAAGTCCATTTAATCCATGTTAAATATTACTTTTGTCTAGGAGAAACAATTATTATTAAAGTTATTAAAGAGAGCTTATTTGTAATGTTTCTTTCCTGTGGGTATAGAGAGAGATCTAGGGTCACTCACTTTGTCCTCCTCTTAGGGGCCCTGTTTTCTCTCAAATAGTGAGCTGGGGGCCCATTAAAACACTCCAGTTCATCATCCAAGCATCTGGCAGGGAACGAGTGTTTAAGAAAGAAAAAACAAGCAAACATATAAGAGAAAGAGAGAGATAAATGCATACAGTTCAGTAAATGGCTGAACTACAGTAACGGCTGATTACAACACTTAACTGAACATTTTGTCACACGTTCCATCTGGGCTGGTCAATCTTTCTCTGGGTTTAGAAGGTGAGTGAGATAGAAGGGTCCCTCAAAAAGGCACTAGGCTTCGCACTGGGTGCTCTGGGCCCCTCTGGGACCAGGCCTTATAGCGTGCCTGCAAAAAAGGCTGTCCTGATCCTAAGCCTGCAGGAAAATGCTTCCTGGCAGAGCTGCAGTCAAGACCCCAAACCCGCTGGATTAATGCCGATTGTTTGGGAATGACTGTAAGCTCCAGACCACACAAGAGGAACAGACCTCTCTGTTGACAGCACGAAAGAGAGACAAAAACACAGAGGAAGACAGTTAGAACAACTGCATTGAGTTACAAACGATCTCTCTTCATTTCATCATTTTCCGCCTTCTCTGCTGGCTTCCATCTATAGTGACTCTCTTATTTTCCTCTTTATTGGAAAACTCAACTCTCTTTGCAAGATTATTGTGTTAATGAAAGTGTTTATACAAAAAATAAAAATGTCATTATTTACTCACCCTCGTAGTTAAAAAAAAAACCTCTATGCTGTTGCTTTTTAAAGATAATTAAAGCAGCTGTTATTGAGACAGACAGGAAGTGATGTCATTATTTTTGTTAAACCTAATGATATCTTCCTTTGAGAAGGAAGATAGCCCTTGTTTGCAATCAGTTTTATGTCTCTATAGAGCTTTTTTGCAGTGAATGCATTTGCTGTGAATTATTTCAGAACATCTTCAAAATGTTGCTATTTGTGCTTACAGGCAAAAAGCATGCAAGTATGCAAACATTAAATGAGATGAGGCTGAGTAAACAACGACAGTGTGGTACGCTGTCCTTTTAAACAAGGCAGTGTTTGCCACCTACTGTGGGAGGTCTGAGAGCAAAACAGATGATTAAATAAAGAGAGAGAGAACGCAGAGGGAGGGAAACAACAGTAATTAATCACAAAAACACAAGCACGCTTGTTGACTCACTTCATTCCTTTACACACAAACAACATCCAACGCCACAGTGGCGGTCCAGAGGGCATGAAACTACTGCAACAACCCCCCGAAATTCTCCTCAGCTGAGCGACAAGGTTAATTAGAGAGAGCAACACACAAACATGTTTACACAGCGATGAAGAACTGCTGCTACAGATACTGTGTGATGGATGGATGTGGGTGGGTGGATGAGTCAGTCAGTACAGTACTGAGATGTCAGCAACAAGAATCAAATACAGCAGACAACAAACAAAGGCACTTTGAGAGAAAGAGAGAGTGAGAGAGAGAAAAAGAGAGAGTGAAATAAAAAACAACATGAAATCAATCATTGCTGTGGTTACATAATACATCAGTGTGTTATTCCAAAGAAATAAAAAACATGTTTTTGCAGTGTCAGAAAAAAAACAAAAATAACTGTCTGACCTTTTCTGTGATGTCACCAATACAACATTTTTAACCCCTCCCCTGAAACCTCTGGCTCCATACTGATGCCATGCCCACTTTTCATAATCCTGTTAATTTCTTATGAAACTCCTGTTCCAACTTCACTTAATCAGGTTAAATGGGCTGCTGTGGTTATATTTTTAACATAAATGATGTACTTCAGTTAAACTAAATTTATTGATGTACAAGTTTGTACATGATCCATCATCAATTTGATGGTTGCCTGTTAAGCTACAATGTTAACTATTATTATTATTATTATTATTATTATTATTATTGCAACGGCTTTGACTCTTTGAATGATTCTATAAAATAATCATTTCTTATTATTGTTGGACAAAAACAATTTACCACAAAACACAGTTTTACACATTTTTTATAAATTTCTTTGTTTGAAAAACCTTTAGCTGAGAAATTATTTAAATGATGTATCAGTTCATTGCATGTCTGTCATTTTTTGTGGTAGCATCAATTTCAGATTTACCAGCCGCAGAATATCGCACACAAAATGTGGTTAGTGGTTTGTTGTTTTACATGTCAGTCAAGCTCTGTCTTCCTCAAACATGGGCGGTTCTTGACCAGAATAACTGACAATAAGTTTAGGCCAAAACCCACTCAGAAGTCATTTTCTTAGTGTTCTACTCAACCTTCACAGGACTGAGGGGTTCGACCTTTGACCTCATGCCTCTGAGCCTGTATAGTGCAGTGATGAGGGGCGGGGCCAGGGGACAGCACTACAGGGGATTAATGTAGACACACACAAAGACAGACCTGACACACACACAGCTGACATGACGGACAAACTGACAGCAGCCAGCCCATTTACTTTTAATCACAAGAAAAATTAGCAGTGCATTAACTACATTTAACAAAAAAATTAGCATTAACTACATTTAACAATCCCTGTTTATTCTGTCCATCTCTGTTCCTGATTTTCATTCCAGAGCAGTAAACGCAAAATATTTCTATCCCGCACCCCCTCCCAGCTGTCATCTCACACTTGTATTTTCATTTTTCTGCAAGTCTTTCTTTCTCTTCGTCTGAAGGTTCGACACACCGCCCATTTTTCGCCAAACCTCCCCCAGGCCTCTCTGCCTCCCTCAAGTGCAGCTGCCAAAAATAAGACAGGTCGTCGAGGGGCCTCTGGGCGTTGGGTTTTGTGTGTGCGCTGACTCCTATTGCCTGCTTGAGTACTTACCCAACTGAATTCAGCCACTTGGATCTGTTTATTTAATATTCAGTCAGCTGTGGGGATTGAGGTTAGCCACAGCATATAAAAGTCAGGCAGCATGACTTAAACACACACACTTATGCCACATGGTCTCAGTATATGCTTAAAAGTATCAAGGGATGTTTAAATACAAACTCATTGTAAAACTGTATTGATGTATATGTGTTTTTATGTATGTCAACAAAACAGTAACAAGAATTACTGTAGTATTATGTCATCATGTTACTGGTTACTGTGTTTCTCCTAGTATAAAATTTTACTCAGTACTATTGTATATTTAAAAGTATAATGGTACAGTATTGTACCTAGTTTTATAATAGTATATCCTTGGATATGTTTAATAGAAGTTTACAATCACATGTCTAAGCTGTGCTTGTGTTTATGTGTCGGTCAAACTCACAATGGACTAACAAAACAATGGACCAATCAAATGAATCTGTGGGCAGGGCAGCTAGAGCTCTGACCATGTATATATTTTTTATTTTTCCCATCTGCTGTTTTTAATTCAGGTAAGTGTCTTATGTATATGCCCCATGTTTTATGGACATACTGTATAGTACTGTTGAAGAAAATGTGGTAACCATCCAGGTACCACCACAGTTCTTTTATGTAAGGGTCAACAATATGTTCATCCATGTTGACCAGGTGTGTCCAATTCTGATCATATCTGTAAATATTAAATCAAATGGGAAATTCCTGCTATCTGACATTTCATGATAAATATTAATTGACTGCACTTCAGCCAAGCATTTTGAAGACATCAGATATCTATTAAAACTGATGAATGATAAATTTACCAGATGATTTCTTCGAACCTCATCCAAAACAACAAAACACTTTGACATTTTGAATGGTTGGCTAAACAGAAACACAACACACTCCATTTCCCCTCGTACTACGGTCACGAGAGGAGAGCCTTATGAATTCCAGTTTTTGTTTGTGCGCATGCACACGTGTTTTGCAGTAACAGCCTTTTCGTTGCAGCGCTTTCACTTAACTTCCTGCTGAGAGCCATCCCAGCATGCTCCGGTCCAGCCAGGACTGGCAGACTCCATGGCAACCCCAGAGGTGAAGGGTCATGGGGAAAGGTTGCTTTTATCTGCTAATGAGGTTAGTACCTAGGGCTCCAATGTCTCTCTCTCAGTCTGTGCCTCTTTCCGCGCTCCACAGCAAGCAGGGGGCAGCGGCGATCTAAAAGAACAGACTTGACACAAATGCCATCCGTCCGCGGGATGGAGGGAATGATGCAGAGGGGGGACTGGTCCTGAGAAGAGAAAACAAAAGCGGCAGAAATTGCAGTCAGTCCCCTGGAGGTTCATCTCGCTGTGTTTAACGTCTTCTCATGCTAATATGCCCCGATCAGCCGGTTAGGAGTTCTGATAGATTGTCAAAGGTCTCAAATAGCCCATCGGCTACAGTGACTGTGATGCAGAGCACAACAGGTCTCCTGCCGATAAGGTTGTGACCTCTCTCAAGATCCATTGCACTAAACATCTATCGCCAAACTGTTGTGAATACACTGTGACATATACATGGAAACAAGTTGTTTTGTGCTCAGTATGTTTTAACCAATGACACAAGTAATACTTTGCTCATCTTTGTTGTTTAATGCTAAGTTTGCCTGACAAACATAAGCACATTGCTTGGAATGTGTTTATTATTAGCATGCTAGGCTAGTGTTCATTTCATATGTTAATTAGCGATGTGGGTGACTAACAGTACAGAATTAATGAAAGATTTTTGTATAGGATACATGCTGTACATTTTTAGGTCTCACCAAAATATGTCCAGTATGCATGTATGTTCATCCCACATCCAAAAAACAGCAACACAATTTTAAACTATTTGAAATAACATCAAAATTATATAACATTAACAACAATAAAAGTACATAACATCTGTTTTAATGACATTTAAGCCTTAGTTAAGTTTCCAGTTAAAGTACTGGAGTCTAAAATGACTAATAGTCTGCCAAGGAAGGCAATCTTTGTTTTGAATGTGTAAACTAGTTTACAAGATACATCCTTGACAAGTTTTATAAGATTTTTCCATGATACACACAAACACCCCCCACATACACCATCATGTTCTACAGGCCTGAGAAAACAGTCCATTAACTCCTGATTTAACTTAAGTGTCATGTAGTCACTTTTGTATACAAGTGACAATCTCTGAATAGACATCACAACCCTCCACCCACCCTTCTCTCTTTCTCTCTCTCTTTCTCTCTCTCTTAATTTCTCTCTGTTTTCTGGAAAGGGTGAGTAAAGACATTTTCTGTCACATGGGTCCAGCCAGTGAAACTTTTGTCTAGAGACCAGGCTGTTTATTTAGCGTTTAAGTGAGTTGCCTGTCTTACACATTGAAAAGAGAGGGGTGAGAGAGAAATAAAGAGAGAAAGGGGAAGGAGGGAGACAAGTTTTGAAAAACTAGACAACGGCCCTCCCATGAGATTAGCAGCTACAAGTGTTAAATACCATTCCCATAGAAAGCATTATAATCAGTACAAATGTGATTCCTTAATAAGAGATTAGCATTAATAATTAGCATTAATAATAAGAGATGTTTTGATTGGTCAATACGTTACAAATGCCTTACAGCAAGGAGTACTGGTAAATTTGCGTAATTAATATTCATGAGCTGAGCTAATAAGGTTTATTTCCCCACCCCCACCCCAACAAATCTAATAATTCAAGCCTTACTTTTTAAAAAAATAGATCAATACCTCATTTTAAAGCAACACAATCAACACAATGCAAAATGTAAAAAATCTAAATAAAATATACCTCTAGTATGTATATGTTTTCTTTAATTCAGTGTGTTTGTTTCATATTTTCAATTCTTCTGTACATAATATATTACCTAATGAGAAAATCTCCTCCATAATAATCTGAACTCAGGCTCAGTTAAGTCAGACTTAACATGTAATTCATCTTGAGCTGCAGGAAACAGTCCAGCAGAATGTCGTGACATGGACTGAATCACTGATGTAAAGCAGAAATTCAAAGGTCATGATGGAAATTGTTTTTGCCTGCAGCATTTAAGTTAAATAAGAACTTATTTACCAAAACAGGAAGCAGTGTGAGTATTTTGTAATGATTGGAACCACATTTACTTTCCTTTCTAAAGCTCCCCTAAAGAAAAAGCACACACACACACACACACACATACACACACCCATACACCCATGATTTTTGTACCCATACAAGCTGTATTTTTCTATGTTACTGTAGAAAAGCTAACCAACATCAGTAGAACACAATTTTTATAATTTATTGTGCGTACAATGTTCAAATTTTTACATTGTGTTGATAATTACACACATTTGTGGCAATCATTGTGTTGTGCTGTTACCTCATGCATCTGCCCATCTCTGAAATCCCAGAATGCCTTGCAACAAGTGTTAAGATTTACGCCTCTCCAACATACACATTAAAATCACACATCTGCTCTTAGAAGTTTAGCAGTAATAACTTATTATAATTTGGCACAGGTTCTTTTATTTTATAACCTCTATAAAACTAGATTCCAAAATGACTGTTACAAATACCAAAATTTCACTCAAAATCACAGCGAACACAAGAATTGCTGCACACAGCTGTGTGGACGTGAGTGTACAGCACATTTGGAAAACTATTCATGACGTTCACGTCCTTGAGTAAATTTTATCATAGAAATAAAGGACTTTTCCACAGAGCTTCATATCTAAGCAGCAGATGCTTAATTTGATCCATATCTCAAAATGCCATCAAAAGGCTGTGTCCTTTCTAAACGTTCCTATCATCACTTTCAGATCTAGAAATATGGAAGAAGATGCCTCTCAGCAAATGTTATTTTGCTTTTTTTTGGAAAAGAACGTTCTAGAAACTTCTTTTTACTGCAGGTTATTTTTTCAACCAAAAGCTGTTTCCAGAGCATATTCTAAACCAAACATTTTTACCTGAGATTCTGTCACTGAGCATATTTAAACATTGTTTCTCATTCAAAGATTAAACAAACCCCAAATTCTAAATATTACACTTGCGTTTTTTTAGATTTGAATGACATCTTAAATGTTGTGCCTTCTGCTATTATGTTCTGATGCATTTGTTTTTTCTCTGACTTTGGCAAATAAACTCATACTTGCATACATCCAAGCCATATCTAAACCTGAATGCCACAGAGACACTGCCACAAATGGATGAGCTCTGTTGACTGGGTCACTAGGCAACCACCTAGTAATGCACCAACAGCCACCCAGAACATCTAGCAGTCACACAACAACTTAGCAACCGCAGTGCAATACCAATGCAACCATTGCGTGGTGGTGAGTTAAGCATCAGCAGTATGCGTCGCATTTTCTTCAAAACATGTCAAAACCTTGTTTAAATAACCATAATGATGCAGTAACCACATAAACCAGAATGAAGTAACCACATAAACCAGAAACATCAGTTAATTCTGTTAGTTAACTCGGTTACAGTCACAGCCTGCCAGCTTGTTTCAATCACAGTCATCTTTTTAAAGGTCTGATCTCACCAGGCAGCTATGGCAGCCCTGACATTATCAAGGAAATTCTTTACTTCCAGCATGGTGCATGGTGGAGATTTCTATACTATCTGCATCATTGCCCTGCACGGTTTGTTTTCTAACAGTCCTGCTGTGTCAAATTAGACTGTATTCACATCTGGCATGTGAGCAAAATGAATGCAGGATAATTGAGAGGGGAAAAATGCTAGACATTTATTATTTGCATTGTTTCTTCTTTAATAATGAAGGAGTAAAAGATCATGTGGCGTGGAGCAATGAAGCGTCTTTGTTGTCGCTTTGCACAAACGATCCTAATCTTTACACTTCTTACAAACCCCCCCCTTTTTCTCCTTCACTGTGTGTGTGTGTGTGTGTGCATGTAAAGTGTTGTGACTCCTATCCCAGAATGCTTAAGCACACATTCCATTCCTTGCAGTGGTCCCCCGGGTACGGCCCACCCTTTTCAATTAAAGCCACAGTCAGAGGGAGACCAACAGGTGCAGAGGCCACAAAACAAGATGAATTAGGCACCAAGCCAACGCAGCCACCGAAACACATACAATTACACACACACATTACAAGTTCACACTATTTGGACATATTTATCACTGTTAAATTAAGGTTACAGTTTGATTCTTAAGACACATTAACTCTGATCAAATAAAATTTAGCCTACCATCTACAAAGAAAGTGTTTACAGGCATCAAAGGGTGCTCCCCTATTTAAGATTACTTCAAGGGTAGATGGCAACATTACATTGCATTCTACATTACATCATTCAGGACAAAATGTAAGGCATGTCTTCTTTATAGAAAAAGCAATCCCAGAATGCATTGCAAAGGGTTTAGGGAAAAACAATTAACTGGTGGATGCGTTGAGAGGAATGACAATCATGATTTAAATTATAAATTTAAATGAAAAAAAAGGTATTAAGAAAAACCTTCTAAATAATTGAAAAATTGCTTCGATGTGTCATTAGATTAGTCAGTCAAGCCTCTTGTGTATATGCATAAGAATTTGTGTAAAGCTTTTTCCAATGTAGAGCTCTCCAGATTCGTCACTTCCACAAAAGTTACTTCCACAAAGAATCCTGCTATAGAAGGCAGCTGTCTATGTAGATATTAGACAGCAACCCAGCTCTCTGGCCCCTGTCAGTTGAACTGATTTCTGCATAGCTCAGCACCGAGTGCATAAATAATCTTGATCTCATCCTCTGTTCAAGATCCAGTCCCACTAAAGTCTGCACTGATTTATGTCCTGTCAACTTTTCATGCACACTGGACTGACACATAATGAGATTAGCAGTCGATCAATGTGTCCTGTCCATCTGTCATTCACTTCTGAAGAAACGTTCTCCGGGCAGAGCCGACTGCATGTGATTGGTCAGGGCTGGCGGCATTAAAGATAACTGAATTTGGATCAAAAGAGTTTGCTGGTTCCAAGAAAATCCTGAGGGGTGGCTCAGTGTTTATTAAAAACAGACAACAGGTTTCTGGCAATAACCCCTTATGCCTTTTGCTTTTCCTATTATTTCTATTCTGTACAAAGAATATAAAATCCGGAATAGTTGAGAGAAACCAAACCATGATGAAATCAAGTTTTAAACAGAGATATCAGGCCAGTGTATTGATATCTGAAATCACATATTATAATACGCAACCACCTAGCAATGCATTATAAACAACTCTAAACATCTAAACAACAGCTGCTTTTTAGCAACATTCTGGCAACCACCCACTGTAACAGCAGGTTTAGTACAGCCTAGCACTGCTGACAGGAAATATAGGAAAGTTTTTAAAAATAAACTACAGTAGCAGTTTATTGTAGCAGTATATGCGTAACACAGAGATTTAAAACATTACACATAATAATGACAAAAGCAAATTAAATAACATAAATGTAGCTAATAAAATAAAGTTTAACTAAACATAGATAAAGTCTTACAAATAAGGTAAAAAAAAGTGCTTCTTCAACAGTCTCTTAAGCGTATGTCAGATAGACCTAAATCAAATGAACATTCCTATGAAATCCACAAAAGGTAATAAAGAACTAAGGCTTTCATAAGAAAAGTAATGTTTCTTTTAATATACACACATACTGTGTGTGAAAGATCTTGCTTCTGCAAAAGCAGAGGAAAAATACTAAAGATTCTGTGTGTAAATAAAATATCGACACCAAGGCAAAACAAGGCAAAGAGACTGGCTTGCCTAAAAAACATAACATTAAATTGCTAATGATAACATGCAAACAGTAACGACAAACGTTAATGTGTTACCAATGCAAAATTAATGAAGTGATAGTATGTTTGCATATGTACGTAATCATATGCGTGAAAATAATGTAAATACTGCTTGTGCTGAAGGCAGTTGGAGTAGTTGCTGGTATTTGTGATTGTCTTGTTCCCTCCTGTGGTCACCGATGGCATAACAGCACAGACCAAATTCTTTTCTGCGGTTGTATTTCCACACAGAATATATTAACATGTAGCATATGTATGTTTCTGCTAATTTTGCGCCTGTTCAGCTGTAATGGTTACATTGTGTGACACCACTATTACATATGTATGCATAGTACTTAAATACTTACAATAAATACTTTATTTATTGTGTGCATTATATTGTATGTACTTTTTATTCATATGAAAAATAAGTTTTTAATTCTACATTATACAAGTACCATATCATAGGTTAAAATACAGACACTGTATCTGAATATTACATTTTTACAAATTTTGAAATATATACAGAATTTTTAAATCTAAATTAAAGTGCATAAATTATTCACTACACCTGCTCAGCAGGCCATTACAAAAGAATATAATATACACCGTTTGATACACACATATGCTGGTTCATATACAATATAGCACTAAGACTCATGCTGTACATTCTTAACTTCTTCTTTAGAGTTTTCGGTGATGACCTGCTTCCGTCAAAATCACGGTGAAGACCTCCTTCTCCTCCCACACAGGAGATGGAAGGGAGACAGTTTGGAGCGGGGCTTCTCAGAGGGTTCTGAGGATTCTGAATCACTTTCTGGGTCAGAATGATACTGTGGTGGCTCAGGAGCAGCAGTGTACACTGGAACAGCAGGGAGAGATAATCGAGAGGCTTGCGCATTAGCCAAAAGTGTCGTTTCTTCCGAAGCCTTCAGGCCCCTCAAGTGGATCACAAAATTGAACGTCTGTTGTTCCAGAGACGTAAAATCCTCATGGATCTCTGAGAACTGCAACCAGAGGGAGAGACTCGCAGAATAAATCACATCATTTCAAAAGCTGCAATATATAATTCTGAACTTTTTTCTGTGCTACGTTTTAGATTCCAAATTATTCTCTTTTTGATTGTAAACGTGATTATTTATCACAGCTTATCTGCATGATCTGTGAATTAACGCTTACCAGATCGGTGTTGGACTGTAATAATTGTTTGGTCCATGCAGAATCGATTGTGGTGCCCACAGTCTCAGCCAGACCCTGCTGACTGCTGCGAAGTGTCTAAAGAAAAGCAACCAACAAGCTTAACTATATTCCTGCTTTACAGTATGTGGTAAAGATGTTGTATGTGTATAAGGTATATTTAAGCTCTGAAACGCAATTATTGTCACTTATTCATTAATTTAACTGTGTGTGTGTGTGCTTGTGTGTGTTTACTTGTAAAAGCTGTATACTAGTTTCCAACTGCATCCGACACTGCTGAACTTTGCTCTTAAACTGACCGATCTCAGTGAAAAGATTCTGAGGTACACAATCACAACATTGTACGTGATATTTTAGTGAACATTCATCACAGACAGTTTTATATGGTTTTGGATTAAATGTTTCATATGTTTAGTGATGTTTCACCTCAGTGTCTGTAAGAACAGCATGCGGGTCGGGTACTTCCTGTTTGCTGTCGGGCCTCAGGGTCACTCTGGTGTGTAATGTCTCCAAAAGCGCCCAGTGCTTCTGCAGAGTAGCCTGGACCTCACACACACTCACGTCGGCCTCACGCTGGACCTGCAGCAGAGAGCGCAGAGAACTCACCCTGGGAATGTTTAAGAGAAGATCATTAGAGAACTTTATCTCTTGTTGGAACCACAAACACAACAACAAAGAGCCTAATAAGAGTACATCATAGCTGACTATTAGTGCATAGCAACAGAGAGTCAGTAAACTTGACAACATTTAGGCATAGGAGGCTGCAAGTTGCAAAAACATGTTTCAAGAGAAAAAAATTGTACATCTTTGTACAAACATTGTAAAATAAAATGACATTTTAAAATGTATGTACAAATTGTAATTTGACAATTGTAATTGGTAAATGAAAAATGAGGTTACAAGAGATTGAAATGTCTGTGTATCTGAGTATTAAATGTTTACATACAAACAACACAAGGAACAGAATTCTCCTGGTACCTTATACATGAAAGATGACATCATCATTACATTGTTAAAAGTCTATATATGTAGATTATATCATTATAATACTTGATTCTTTGGCGTATATCTATATGCCAATTAAAAGCATGAAACTAAAGTTACGTTGAACTAATGATGCCTGGCTGACATCATGCATGGCACTTGTAGGGTGTAAGACATTTTTAGGTGGAGTTCATAGTGAATGCTTCACCAACCAAACAGAAATTCCTGAAGTCAGACATGATTCAGTAACACAAAGGCAGAACGGCATTTTATCAATGTGGGTAAATATGTGTCGTGCTGTGGAATGCAAATCAGATGCATCATCTGTGTGGCTCACCTGTCCTGCAGGTAAGAGTTTATATTATTCACCCTGTCCTGTACTGTACATGTCTCCATTTTCTTTTCGCTGTTGGACCCCTTGTGGAGAGCCCGAGACACAGCCTGATGGTGAAAAAAAAACAAACTGCGTTTATAACCTGGGTTTATAAATATCACCATTATAAACCATTGTGTTTAGAAAATGTTTCTTTTTAATGTGAATCACAGAAGACAAGGTGTATYGAATTAGACATGATGACTTTTGTCACTTTCCGGTAATGACAATGTTTATTGTAAAAGACAGCAAGGATTCATCCATATGTGACACACCTCCAGTCTGGTAAGGAGGTCTCGTATGTGGGGCTCACTGGAGTCTGGCAGAGGCTCATGGAGAAGAGAGACCACTAAGCCATCTGCTAGAACATTAACCTCGGCTTCAAGATGACCTGCATCCTGCTGTCCTGTTAAACTGAGCAAGAAAAATAAGACATAATTGACATTAAAGAAACTGTTATAAATGTTCTAACCCCAGCACAGGAACACAGTGTTGTGTTACAATAAATTACAGTCAATCCTAGTTAGGAAGGGCTGAATTGAGGAAATGTTATGGATTCAAAACAAGTTAGGATCTGTCAACAGTATCTGTCACATGGTGTTGATTACCATAGATAAATAATTTAGACTTTCTCAGTTTGTAGAAACAAATGCATGAAACATGCAAAGACATAAAAATTTAATGAAAGTAATTCCTGTGGGTAAATTTTCCTCATATCCTTTTTCTAATATAAATATCACAAATATTTGTAAAGAAGAATAAATGTAAGTAATTTGACATTGCATTTCTGCTTTTTAAACCTATAAAATGTCTTGCCCCAAGACTTCCATTCTAAGTAAATTACTGGATAAATTACTGGAAATTTCTATACTAGACTATACTATACTTTGTTATAAACAAACTAAATGGTTAAAGTTAAACTAGTTAAACTGAAAGCATGTCACAGATAAGGGGGGACAAGGGGGCTCTGTTTCATAATGACTACAACTTACCATTTGTTCTGATTTTCAGCAGTTTTTGTCATTCCAACATCATCCTTTTGCAGGAGAACCTGAACCATACATAACAATACACAAATATTGACATGTGACATAACACTTATGGGTAGGCACTGATAAGCTGGCAAAGAATGCAAATTCAGAAACACTTTATTATCCAGGTAGAGTTTCCAAAGTGACATCTGCCACAGAAGTCACTGAGAAGAACATTGGTAAAAGAATGACTTAGCAGACCAACCTGCTTTGGTTTCTGTCTATGAGAGTGGATGAGGTAAAAAGTTAAAAGCCACATGGCTGCACACAGCAGCACGGTGAGGAGCAGTCGAGCTTTGTTTTCAGTCAGACTGACAGAGGGGTGCAAGGGAGATTCCTCCAGAAACACCAACCATATGCCTGCTATGGGAGGCAAACACTGGCTCCATTTTTGCCAGGTTGTCCAATGCAGTCTGTTACAATGACAAAGGGAGAAATAGAGAGAATTGTAATATTGGCACAGTTGACCCAAACCACACACACATACTTTACATAATAATACATAATAAGACTTGGGTATATAACGGGTTGCAGGGCATTACAATTGGTGGTTGTTACCAAGTTGATGGTTGCTAGGGTGTCCTAACAGAGCCTTAAAAAAGCCCACCTTTAAATCTATATAATATTCTGATAGATATTGCTTAGATTCCTTCTTGCATTGTAAGTGTGAGGGGTGTCTGTTGTTCATCAGGTTAAAATATTAGTCTAGTCACTTGACATAAACATGAACATAGAAACATGACATATGACAATGGTCAATGTTTATGTCTCATGCTATGGTTGGTTGCTAAGTTTCTCTGAACAGTTGATTACTGGTCAAAGTCAAAACAACTCAGTCAAAAGTCTATTTGATACTAGACCATTTTAAATCTAAGCTTTCTGATTTGTTTAATGCCTTTTTAAGTATGGATGACAAAGTTTAACATTCCAGTTTAAGTTATAGTAAAAGTGATAAATAAGTCATGACAACCATAATTTAATGACATTATTGATAAGATCAGATAAGATGCTGTCAATTGCAAAGTTTCAACATTATATTCATTATATTTTAACATTATATCTGCTGCACTTGCAACTGGGCATAAGAGTCTACCATCAGTCATGTAAATGTTCATGTACTTCTGTGCCAAATAATCTGTGTGTGCGTGTGTATGAGAGATACAGTTAACAGATCTTACTCCTAAAGCAGCTGAGAGAGTGAGAATGATCTGGGGAACATCACACCGCCTTACTTGTTGACATCTCATCCACTCAGACCACTCAAAACACTTACCTCATCCATCTCTGCATTCTTCCAGTCTCCTCCTCCGCCCCTCGGCTGATCTGTTCACCCAACATCTCCCTCTTTGCTTTTCCATCCTGTTCTCCTCTGCTCTGGGCCTTGCTCCGCTCCCAGCAGCTCCACACAATTCCAGAGCTCAGCTGAGGCATGGATCCTCATAGACGCTGTGCCTGAAGTGTTTGGGCTCCTTTAATGCCATACAGGCTGGATACTTGATTTTCCAGAGAAACCTGTTGTCCCAGCAGGTTTAATTCATCAGTATCTTATTCATTGTGTTTCCTGTGTTGGGTTGTAAGGAGGGAATGTTAGGAATGTGGCTGGGTGAGGATGTTAGGCACTGCCCAACCCCAACCTGTGCCAGCTACAGTAATGCCACTCCCAGTTCAAGTATATGCGCACAGTTCGCGACACTGGCCTACAAACAAAACAATGCAATGATAAATCAATGACAAAACATATAGAGATAATGAAGTAGTTTGTGTAAAATAATTATTTGCTCAAAATTGTGAATTCTGTTGTTTTATTTATTCATCCTTCTCACTGTTCTTCATTATCTTCATCATCTGGATATTTGAAGATTATCCCTTCCTCTGTCAAATGAAAGTAAATAAAAAAAATACAAAAATGTATATTTTATTAATTACTATAAAGCCCCTGGCAGTATTAAGGGAGTAGCCTAGTCTGTGTGACCATTAAGTGAATTTAAGGGTGTTTTCTTTACACGTTTATGTTAGATTACACTGGGTTTGTGACAGGCGGTGAACGAAGGGGACAATAAACAAAAAATCAATATAGCAAATTGTGTTTTATGCCATCCTTTGACAGATAAGTTCAGCATTATCACATTATAAAGCACAGCTACCCCACTCCCCAGACCTCTAGCACTAACATCTGCCCTTCGTACTACATAGTGATAAACACATCCTCAGACCAAGGATGATAGCGTTTGTTGAAGTCATTTTACTGCCATCTCGTTTTTGTTTGTGCCACTACAGCAGCTCCAGTAGCAAATCATTTTACTGCCATCTCGTGTTTCTTTGTGGGACTACAGCAGCACTAGTGGCACTATACACGTTCGCTTAATGCTCCTTAATAAATCAATTCGTGTGGACTATACATTATCCCTTTGTATTGCAATGCAGTCAAAGCAAAGTTGGTCAAGAAAATGGTGTGAGGACTGATGAAAAGTTCATATCCTCACCTGACACAAGGTCAGTACCTGTACAGTAACCTGTAGCTTAAAACGTTCAAACCTCAATGTGAAAATAAAAAAATGGTTAGTTTTCCTAACCACAATTACAATTTTTTTGTTGAGAAATTAAGAAGAAATTTGTAGTTTAAACTGATGTTCTGCTATTCAAAAATACTAAGTTAAAACCAAACACTAATACAGTAATACAAATTGTCTTTCCAGACAAAATGTTGATTTATCTATTTGTTTTATTATAAATATTTATTGGGATTTTTAATATTATTCATTTGTATTTATTTATTTGCCATGATGTGTAACTGTTTAACATTTAAACAATGTCAAGTTTGTTACCATACTTTAAATATCCGTTGGTATTTTGTTTATATTTGCACAGCTGCTTTGTGACAATGTACCATATGTACCATAAATAAATTGAACTTGAACTTAAAGTAATATGCTGCTGTAAAAGTCATGTGATTATTTGCTATTAAATAGCAAAATACTTTAAGTATACTTTTATGCAAAACATCTCTACTACACCACAGTGTACACCTGCTAAACTTAGCATTGGGTGGACGGGCATTTTATTGTTCTATTTCAACAGAAGAAACAGGAATAGAATAGAAAAAGAAATAGAAAAGTCAAGGTGGAACAGACTAATTAATAATATTGTTGTTATGACATTAAAACTTATTTTTGCATCAGCGGGACCATGACCCTCCTTTCAAAGATAGGGGAAAACACATTCTGATGGTCATGTGATCAGTGAGTATGTAAGCATTAGTGAGGGCTCTGTGTAAAACAGTCTTTTGTACAAGAAAATGCAGTTGTAAATCAATTGTAAATGCAGTCTGGATTTTTTTTGTGTGTGTAGAATACATACTACAAGTTTCTTCAAACCTTTTCATTAACCATAAATTGCTTTATAAAATTTATATTTATAAACTGATTTATACATTAATGTAGAAAGAACAATGAGATTTCCATGTGGCAACCAGGTTGACATGCATCTGAGCTTTCTACATATGCAATGGGAAATGGGACTAGCATCAATTTGAACTGAAGCTGGGTCAGTCTGTCTCAG
>JBAJNP010006754.1:9457-24622 GCA_036877545.1 Yasuhikotakia modesta | reverse complement strand
TTAAATCTTTTAATGTATGTTTATGTATGTATTGTATATGTCTACATTTATTTATGTTCATTTGAAACTGGCTCTAAACTGGTTTTTGAAGGATGAAGGGATTTCCAGTATCTGTTTATATTGGCATCTGTTGATTTTGACTGAACATGATAGATTTTCTCTTTTATAATGATAAACTAATTAATTTAACAAATGTATTACTCTACATCTGCATGAATTTAGAACAAACCTACGACTCGTATTTGTTCCTCAACCACAAGTATGAAAAAAACACCAACCGTTGAGCCACCTGGAGTCGTGCTGCTCTGTTCTGATTGGATGATGCTTGCCTAACGTTCGGAAAATGGCAAAGTCCCGCCCCATGAAGTCAGCCGAAGTCCCAGCATACAATTCTCCATCTAATGGTCACAAACACAAAATAAAACAACGTTTAGGGCAGAGAAGTCAACATGGCAGCAGGAAAAAAAATGTCAGGAGGGACTAGTTCAGTCGGGGGTTTCTAAACTTTAATAATGGCTCACAGGGCTCAGACAACAGTGACAGGCGACACTCAGGCAATTTCATGGTCAAAAATGGCGTGAATGTGTGTGTGTGTGTCATGAGTGACCTTTAATCTGAGATGAGAGATTTAACAGTAGAATGCTCCACAGGTGAAGCACAAAACCAGAGGGACAGGGTGCGATTCTCATTTTCTAAAATAGTCCATTAATCAAAGGTGTTGAGTTTCCTTTCTGAGCCCGTGAACCAGAGCAAACCAGCACACAACAGATCACACACTTCAACACACTCAAACACACAGCAAAAGACTTTCTTTTTCTCTAGGTAACCAAATTTGCTGTATAATCTGTTTATTGTTTTAAGTTTTTAGAGTGCCAAACTAAACAGTTTAATGAAGCACAACACAGCTGCTATTGAGATGGGAATCACAAGATGGTTCTCTCACTCTCTGTTGTCTCGTCTGTCTGGTATTCTGGCAGACATTAATTTCTTACAGTCGACCACAAAACTACATATTCATCAAAAAGCTAGAATTCTCTCCAGTTCTGTCTTTATTTGTTAACAGACACACACACAGAATGTAACATTAACCATGTAAGTGTTTCTTGTAAGTGTTTTTTTTTGTGCAAAATCACTACCGTGCCACAACAATGCTAGGTTGTCATGTGTGATGGCCAGGGTGTTGCTATGCAGTGGCTAGAGTCTTCTGGGTGGTTCCTAAAATGCTAAAAATGGTTTGTAGGTAAAAATGTCCTTAAGAGTTTTAATATATCAGGGATGTCATGTCACAGTATGGGACTATTTTTAGCTTTAATACTTGAATTATGGGTTTACTTATGACTTGTGACAATAATTACAAGCAAGATCTTAACAAGAACTAAACATTTACTAGCAGATCAGCTAATCTAACTCGACACCTCACACACTCTCACCTATCAGCAGAGATGCAGTCTGAAGTTTGGGATCGTACGGGCTTTTTCCACGACCGTTCTCAAAGTGTGACGACGTCAACCGAAAGATGTTGTCCTGGACAGACAGATGCAAACACTCAGTGAGAAATAACAGGGTCATGTAACAATAAAAACTGGGATTGCTGCTGAAAACGTGTAATATTTTATACAATAAAAGACTCATCACATTTTCCCCTCATTTCCCTCCAAAAATACTTCTGGAAAATGTGTTCAGCGATTCGCTTGTGGAGGGGAAAATGTTTAACTAGCAGGTTGTAATTTGTGGCAATGAACAGTTGTCTTATTAAGTGTTACAGTCCACCTCAAATCTGGCAGGTATTACATCAACAGTGCCTGTGAGTGTTTAAATGTGTCTGGTTTAGTGCTCTCCCATGTTGAGTCGTGTCTACAAGATAAATATTTATTCTAATATTAATAGCTGAATTGATCTTGAGAACCGTAAATGTTCTCTGCTGGTCTTATAAGGGTGTCTGTAGTCACTAAAAAAATGTAACGTTAATCTAAAGTGACAAGGCAACCAAAACGTTTCATTTTTACATTTTCTAATGACATTTTAATTTCGCCCATTAAAAAATTAAACTAAGTACGTTCAGTAGGAAAAATAACAGTATATCGCTCCACTTTAAGTCACATGACTAAACGTAAAGCATTTGTAAAACTGCTTAAAATGCTCTTCACATGCTGATAGCAACCACTACTGTAATGTGATCTAAATAATATATTTATTTATATTTCATATTATAAATCATATTTTCTGTGGAAGACGTGAAACCATAAAATGTTCATGCGATCATTTTATTCACTTTATTCAATAGAGGGCAGAATGTTTCAATGCTAGTTTGCTATTGCAAGCTTCTCTTTAACTGTCCACCCTACCTGTAAGGTTTGGGGTTTGTTTGAATACATCAAAAGTTTGAGGTAAAATGATAACAAACACCTTTAGTGAGGTGAGAGACACAGACAGTAATAAGGAACACAAAGAGGATTAAAAAATGACAAAAGATAAGAGATTGTTTTTACCTCAGCCCGTTTTCCTGCTTCCACATACGTGCAGGTGGGATGAAAAGCTCCGGTTCCACACACATACAAGTGTGTTTGATTAAAGGGCTGCAGAACCTTTATAAAGTTAGAACACTCCTTCTGTAGAACAAAGAACATATCAACATTGATTTATAATCAGAGAACAGAGAGTTCATTTCAACATTTCAGCAACATTTTCATAGCAGCAAAGAAAAGCAAACTGAACACCTGTGGTGTGTGTACTCCTCAATACATAGTCATCACCGTGTTCTCAGATCAATAAACACAACCCATCTGTGTCAACAAGTGCCTACAGACACAGCTTATCACCTACACACACACACACACACACACACACACACGCACACACACACACGCATGCACACACACACACACACACACACACTCACACACACTCATGTTCAGTGGCCCCATAAAGTTTTTGGTCATAAAGCCAATAATGCTAAAATATCAAACCATTACAAATGAAGCTGAAGACATTTTAGCTACACTGGTGGAGCTACAGTTCACCTGGAAACTGTTAACAACTATCTTCAAAAGCAGTTAAACACTTACACTACTTACACTAACTGTTTTCTAACCAGGGACTGAAGTAGAATAAAAGACAATTTCATTGTCAGTGTTTCAGCTACAGAACTGTAAAACAGTGTTGACTGTTCAGCGGGGTTTGGCACTGAAAAAACACTGATGCTTCATTATCCAGTTACTCTGTAATTTATTTATGTTTTAATGCTGCATAATTCCTCTGTTTATTGTTACACCGTTGTATTATTTCAGCATGCATTTGTGAAACACGCGTCTGCTCTCTGCAGCGCACGACTGCGTCGCATGTGGCATGCACACACAGATAGCTTTATTAACAGGAAAATATTACAACAGCTGGAGTTGTTTTCCTGCAGGGTGTTTAGTGCATTAACAGGGAAATCCTGTTATGGGTGTCCAACGCTCCCCAGTGGCTCATACTCTCAGGGTTAATGTGTGTGTGTGTGTGTTTGTCAGCTCCACTATTGCGTCAGAGCTGGGATTTAGCCTATAGATGTATGAGTGTGTGTCTGCATATGTATACATGTGCGTGAGTCTGTATATGTACATGTGTGTATATGTGCATGTGTGTATATGTGTGTGTCTGTATATGCGCATGTGTGTGTGCATGTGCATGTGTGTATATGTGCATGTGTGTGTGTGTATGTGCATCTGTGTGTGTGTTCAGGAGCTGCACGACTGTGTTCAGCCACGTGTCCCAGCAGGTCTCGCCTGGAACAAACTGCAGTGACTCATGCGACGTGGTGAAGGTTTACAGAAGAGAACACAAGGACACAACAACACAAAATGCATGACTCAAGTTCTGGCCTCTTTTTCAACTTCTGTTACTTCATCATCACTGTGTTTATATTCCAGGGATTTTTCACACAGGGCTGCAGTGGTTCAAATAAATTGTCCTGCCAGGTTTGGCGCTCTTACCTCCTCAGTAATGATGTCATACTTTAAAACACCTTGTTTAAAAGCGCTGTCGCAACAAAATCACCACCAGTTCATTCCTGAACCGGTTTTTCATTTTGCTGTTCTGCTTAAAGCACACAAACTACACAAACCCAGAAAAAACACCCTGCTAACAATTTTAGGTTGTGAAAATGGTGAAAAAAGGTTTTAGGAACAAGGATCATCTTTAAACATTTCTGCAATGTTTTTGAAACGGCCCACCAACAGCTTAAGAATAACATTTTTAATACGTTATGTTAAAAAAAACTTCTACCAACATTTCTTTAAGAATCTGTTTGTTTAACTTTGATAGAACTTTTGAAAAACATTCGCCAACATTCTGAGAACGTTCTGGCGAACACAGAGACATTTCAGTAACCCAGAAGTTCTTAAATCTGTGCTAAATGTCTTTTTTTAGCTAAGCCTGTTGAATGCAAACAAAACTCCTGTAAAAAAAGCTCCTATTTTACACTCCTTAAAAAAAAGCAACTTTATATCTTTATTTCTGTCAAACTTTAGCTCAGAATCTACGGCTGCTTGCAGGACGAACTAATCTGACCCACACGATGCCGCTAACATGAATAAAGTCTTTGTGAGGATCTCAGATCTCACTTTGTCTTTGTTTCCTGAGATCCTTCAACATGGTCGGCATTTTTCTGTCCTCGCCGGTGCTCAGAAGGGCCCTAAATTGACATTGTGCCACTTCAGTTCAAACAAGCTTGAGTTAACCTCTCATTGAGCTGAACAAGCCTCAGTCAATCTGTCTCTTTTCAGCGATACTCCTCTCTTCACATGAAAGCCATCTTTCACTGAGAAGCCTCCATTCAGAGAGAGCGTGTTTACATCAAAATCTCACACAATGCGTTTTAATGCAATTCAAATAAGCACCATTGAGACCCATCCAACCTTATAGTTTCTTTATGATGCTAACAGGGCAGAGGGCCCGTTGCCATGGCGCTATATTTCGAGTCGATGCCTTGGGCAGCATCTGCGAAGGAATTTATGAGAGCAAATGGCAGTTACGTCTGGAAAGCGTTTGTACAACGTTGTCCCAAGTTTCTATTCATTCCTGTGGGTGCGAATGGCTTGACTTTGCTTGTGAAAGAAAAACAGATCTGACAGAAAAGCATAGATTTACCCGCTCCTGTTGAGAGGCGCCTGTCAGAAACAAACCTTTTATCTTGTTTTTGGATCCGTCTCAAATATTACCTTAATTTCCTTTCATTATAGGGCACATTTAATGGAAGACTGTTTATACTGCACGGGTAGAGTAATACAGGCATTATCTGAAAATCTCTCACTCTTTCTCGCTATCTAGTCCTACTAAACAACACACACATTAAAACTACACATAAAATGTGCAAAAATGTCCATTGTAAAAAGGGTTAGTTTCCGCTAAAAGTTCCCAAAACTTTGGAACAAAAAACATCTCTGCAGTAGAGTTGGTTAAACTTATACCTTTAACATTATATAACGTGTTAAAAACGTTATTCTTAAGTGGTTTGTGTAATGGTTTAAAAATGTTACAGAGAAAAAAAAATGAAACTTCGCAATAATGTTAATAATGTAAATTAGCAATAATGTAAATTATGCAAAAATGTAAATGTTAATACCTAAAAACCTGGAAGCTTTATTTCATTTATTTGAAACGTTAGAAAAACATTCCTACAACCTAAAATTGTTCTTTGGGAAACAGGTTAATGGTGGTCTCAGTGAGGTCCATCAGACACATCTGGGGGTTTCAGGCAGGAGTTAAAACATACCTGGACATCCTTTCCAGCCCACTTGCATTCGTCTCGCCGAGATGATGATGGAGGCCAAGTGATCTGCCGCAGAAAGAGAGAGAGTCAACGCTTTATTATGATGACATTAAATCTGATCTGAATCCTGCAATATTAAGATGCAGACATTAATATTAGCTATTAAAACAAGCCATGGACTGGAAACATCTTTCCAGACGGATCATGGAAATGATGTTCAGTGTGGGAAGAGTAACTGAAGTATCTGAGAGGAAAACTGTGAGGTTTCTGTCACAGCGACAGCAGAATGATCAGAGATCTGTACAAAATAACATTTTAAAGGTTTTGGTATTGATCTGTAACATTAGCAAAACATTTACAGAACCTAAAATTGTTAGCTGGGTACACTGAGTGATGCATGTTTGTAAACAACTTACTTCACAATCTCTGTTCAATTTATCAACATTCATTCTTTGGAGTAAGAAACAAAGTTTGTGTTTTGTTGTTTGTGTTTGGTTACAGTACATGATAGCACTTACAGTACAGAACTATTACTCACAACAATTATATATGACGACATCACTTTTCCTTTACAGTGTGACAAACTGACCGCATGGAAACACCTCTTTAAATGATTCCCCTCCATGTGGATGGAAATTCGTGTCTTTAATATTAAAGGACCCAGAATACACGTGTCTTTAGTAGAAACAGTGCCACAATAAAACCTTTCACGGCCCATGTCTGTGTTACACCCATTCATTTAGTTCAAACTGAATCTTAGACCAGCAGCAACAGTGTGTTATAATTAGCATTACTGCACGAGAAGCCATGCCAACATTACTAATGCTAACATGTACAACTTTATTGTAAAGTTTGTCATTAGGATGCGTAGAAACTGAAGTGGGCTGCGGTTTTACTGACGCAGTTTGTCTGTACTTTGCTACGTTTATTTAGTTCATTATTTATCCAGGTGAATGGAGAGCAGATCTCAGCCAAACTCAGTGTGATCGGCCTGACAGATTCACTCTGAAATATTCATGCGCTGCACACTGGAAAACAGAT
Source organism: Yasuhikotakia modesta (assembly GCA_036877545.1). Classification (NCBI taxonomy): domain Eukaryota; kingdom Metazoa; phylum Chordata; class Actinopteri; order Cypriniformes; family Botiidae; genus Yasuhikotakia; species Yasuhikotakia modesta. The sequence goes on along the minus strand of JBAJNP010006754.1, from coordinate 17,832 downwards.
CCGGCGTGTGTGTGTGTCTGTGTGTGTGTGTCTGTGTGTGTGTGTCTGTGTGTGCAAGAAAGTGAGAATAAGAGAAGGATAAGAGAGAAGCTGTGTTTATTTAAATAGCCCATATCCTAGCAGATAAAGACACTTTGTTTATAGTTTAAATAATATAAATACACTTTCTTCAATGTAATCATCAATCCAGGAAACAGCAGTTATCTCTACTTTTAACAAATTAGGGTAAGTACACATGCTTGACTAGTTTACTAGTCACCCAACAACTAGTCTATGTCTCATTAGCAAGCCTGTAGTCTGATTATTAACCGTCTACTTTGTTTTGCTCACAAACTGTGAGCTGGTTGGTTGCCCATAATTCTAACACGTCTCTTCTTACCAGCTGTTGGTCCATGTTGATGTCAATCAAATTAAAAGACAGGACATGGTCTTTCGCCCCTACGAACAGCCGTCCTCTTTCCTCGTCCAATAAAAACGTGTGATAGGCGGAACTATTGGCCAATCCGTTGAAAGTCAGCAAGTTGTTGGACTCCAACATTTCTGTGGGAACAAAGTGAAAAACATTTTATGGCTCTACAGTACAAATGAATTGCTGTCTCCAACAAACTTCAAAAGCAAAAACTGACAGAGAAATTGAGTCATTAACACACATAGGCTGAGTTTTCAAAAACGCTCACGAAAATGTAAAAGTTTGTGATGTTTTCCGACCTCATCTTCATTTTAATAGTTATACCGCTGACAAGGACAAATAAAAATGAGTTTAAGTGATTCTCTCTCTAGTTTCAAAGATGTATGAGTGTGGTTTTGGCTGAGGAGAATCTGAGAATGTTGGCTGTGTTCTTTGAAACATACACGCACATCAACAAAGGGAAACACGGTGTGAGATATTTGCTTGTCTTTGAAATGCTTTGTGTTATTCACGCTCCGCAGAGCACAGAGCTTATTGATGCCAAACCTTTATTACCCATAATGCAATTTGGGGAGACAGAGTTGGGTTTCTCCAGGGTTTCGCCCTAGCCTGTGAATCTATCCAGCCAAACCTAACCTCCACTGAACTCCAGACAGATTACCACAAGATTAATCCACAGACATCTGAGGAGTTTTAATGGAAGGAGTGGGAATACAGCTAAACGGGTAAAAGTTTGTGTCTGCCCAGGAACAATATCAAACAGTTATTTAAAAGGACAGTTCAGACACTGAGAAAGCAATCCTAGCTAACAAGGAACATTCTTCCAACACGCTAATGTTCTCTAAAAGCTTTTTCAAAAAGTTATTGCAGTAACATAAGTGGAACGTTTTCATGTTAAACGTCATGTATATGAAAAACACAATTCGTAAGTTAGCTGAACATTTGGAAATGTTCTTGCAACTTTCACATTGCTGCTGGGATGTTACATTAAGTATCAATTGTTGCCTGATCGGAGCATCGTAACTTATTTTTCTTGTATTAACAGACTCAGCGTTTGGATAACAACAGACACTCAAGTCTGGTTTGCACTGTGGAGCATGTTTAACATACATAATAATCCAAAAAACAAAACACATCTGTCCAGACAGCTGGATCACAGCTAAGCTAACCTTCTGCAGAGAAGCCAGCTGTCACAGGGGCCATTTTAAACAAGGTTTAAATAGTTAAGAGGAAATTCAAATGCTTTTAAATTTCAAATGTTCAACAAATGAATGTAGTCTTCATTTTTGTCTTCATCTTTGGTGTGTAGTCTTCATCTTTGGTGTGTGACATAAAGACACAGTAAAGAAAACATGAATGTGTGACATGAACACAAGCATACCCAGATGTCCTCAGAGCTCATATACATGCATGGATACATGTGGACTTACAAGTTACAGAAGGTATTTAATGCCAAAAAAGATATTTCCGGTGAAACTTGCATCATGAAACCCACAAGCACACACACACACATCTCTACTTTAGCAGGACAGAACTGAATGTGAAAGAGTTTTTAAAGGGCCTAAGGAGACGTGGTTAAGAGGATAAAGAGAGAGCTGTGAGAGAGTAAGATGAAGTACAAGAACTCCTTCCAGAAATGAAGAACAGAAAAAGAAAGAAGCAAAGATAAGAGGTCAGAGAAAGAAAACAAGAAGAGACTTTCACTCTTGTTTGAAGAACTCGGTCTGAAGAGCCTGTGGTGTTTTCATCTGACACGGCGAGAGAAAACACTCAAAAACTCTCAAGACACTCAGACCTTCTCCAAACAGCAAGAATTCATCTCACCTGTGAACACACACACACAGACACACACACTCTCTCTCTCTCTCTCTCTGGCTGTAAGACAAAACAAAGACTTTCTAAATGCATCTTACATTTACCACGGGCTACTTTATTGTTGTTTAAAGATATGTATTATTTTACAGATATGAGTTAATTGCACTTCATAATCACACAAAATCTTATTCTGACAGGTTAGTTGCACCCGTCTGCAGTCCAGTATTTCTGTTTAATTATTCCCAAGGTTAAATGAATCTTTAAAAATCCCCTGGAAAGATCAGTGGCGTCCTTTTGAAAATCAATTCATAAAGACATGTCTGCATGTCTCAAACCGAAACAATAAATCACTCATCTGCACAGCAAACAGGTGAATAGCGAACTGTAACGTTTACATGCATCGCTGTTAAAACGCCTCTGTTATGATCCTGTCTGTTGCCGAGGTATTATGACATCATGTGTTTAGCATCAGACTGCTTAGTGTGTGTGTGTGTGTGTGTGTGTGTGTGTGTGTGTGTGTGTGTAGCCGTTTATCAGGTTGGGGTGTGAGAAGTGTGTGTAATTAGATTTGGTAATCAAATACCATTTGAGAACACAAAGTTTCCAGCCAAAGGTGAAATTCTGTGTGGAACACAAACTTGTGATCTAATCCCATAATTTAAGAGCCCTAATCTCAAAGTCCTTCATTAGCAGTAATGTCTGCGTACACACACTCATCCGTGATGAAAGATTCACATACTTCAGCGCTTAAGTTCACAGCAGTCAGAGTGACAGTTATGCTGTGAATCAGAACTTCATGCCCTGTTACCATCAGAGTGCCTGCAGCTGTTTATCTAGAACCGATTACCTAAGAGAACCCAGAGAAACAGGTTCTTAGAATGAAGGGTTCCAGTGGTGATGAGAACAGAGAGAGACACAAAGTTACATAAAACTTAGATGTAAGTTTCATGTGCCATTAATGACACAGCAGTACAGAACACACACACTGCTCAACAGTTAATACTGATCCGTCACTCCTGTCTGATAAAATACATGTTACATTTGTCAGACAGTTTCATGCAAAGCGACATACAAATACATTTAAAACCTAATACCTTAAAAAATTGTAGCTGTTGGATCAGATTTTGTTGGTAATGTCAGTCTGGACAAATTTGACTTCAACATAAGTAAGGTGAGCAAACTGCAGTATTATTTTTAAACAGAGATGGCGACAGAGAAGCAAATATGTGTGTGTGTGTGTGTGTGTGTCTTTTACAGCTGCAGCAAATTTAGGCCTTATTAGAGCTCAAATGTTCGCGTGTTTAAATCTATGGGCATCACATTTTTGACAAATCATATAATCCCAGATTTGCTCTGCAAAGTTTATTCTTTCAATAAATGTCCTGTGATCTTGGCCTCACACATCCGGCTGAATCAGGGTGGGTTTGGTTTAAAGCACATTTTATGTGACATTCAAAAGGTGATTTTGAGAGTAAAACATACGGTGGCTCCTGCATGGCATTGTGGGAAATCTACCACAGCGCGGTTGCAACCAGACGCCACGCAGGAGGAAGTGGCTTTAGACATGCTGCTAATCTGAACGTGACAGACTCCCAGCTCACAGACACACCTACTGCAGGACAGCAGAGGCTTACTTACAGTATTGCAGAGAGACACCATTCAGCCTCTTCAAATCTCTCTCTCCACCTATTGTTGTGGAAAAATATCTTGAGAGAGAAAGAGAGATGGTGGGGGGGGCAGGTACGTAGAAGCAGAGAAACAACTCCATCTGAGTCTGATAAAAATAAACTGCTCTACCCCACATACTGCTGTACTCACACAGCAGGGCACATGTGTGTGTTTGTGTGTTTGCGTGTGGGCAGATGAAACACGAGTGTTATCCAATCTCACTTTTTTCCATTCACTGCAGCATGCAGGTCTGTGTAATCATATCTCCAGCTCTGATTATTAGTTTACCAGATCGTTCGCTCCTTACGCAAAGTTCATTGGCAATTTTACGGTTATCGAATATCTAGAATCAAATCTAATCCCATTTTCATCTTGTGCTTTTTCTGCTTTTGCCTCCCAAGAGAAAAACTGCATTCAGGCAAAAATATTTTCCGTTTGACAGGAATCTGGCGCGAGGTTTCAGGAGTGTGCGCTCTCGCTCTGGTTTTAATTCTGAAGAGGATACGCAGAGTTCACATGCCGTAAGACGAACCCAACACCAGATTCCTGACGTGTTTGTGGATTTAAAGCTTAATTAAAGTGAAATAAAATGTCTCTCCTTTCTCTGCGCGATTATGGCCGTCCTCAAACTTTCACCTCGAATGGGATAGATAGCCTTACACCAGAACAACATTCACAAACGCACACGCTGTACGCTGTAGATGGAGGCTTCCAGCCTCACAGGGTGTCACTAATTTGAGGGAACATGTGACCACTTCTCCTCCCTGTTCTTGCTGTCTTTCCACGCGGTTGATATTTCTGTGAGACGTTTTGTTGTTAACCTGCAATTCTGGGCTCGATTCTGATCTGCCCTGTGAGATCCACCAGCCATCAGTCAGAACTACAACATGAAAAGCAGAAAGGCTCTATTGGGATTGTCCACACTGTATAAACACTATAAGAATATGTTTGTCAGTAAATTGAGCACCTAAAATGAACTCAATATTGCATATAATATTTCACAAATGAAATACATTTTTAATATGACTAATTTAACATAACTGCACTATGACCAATGGAAACACTTATGAAGGTTTTAATTTAACAATTAACTGTCTCCAGCGGTTTTGACATTTAAAGTCTGTTTTGCTAATGCAAGATGAAGGATGACTGTGAACTTTCCTTAGCATGACATTAAAATGACTACAAATGGCACAGAAATTACACACTTTATCTTTTATAAATTACTGCACATATGTGATTTTATATCATTCTAAATTCACCTCATTGTTACTGAAACAACTTTTCACAGCTGACAGAGTAATATGTTTTAATAATATTAATACATTTGTTTTATAGCACTTAAAATATAACATTCATTATAACTTGTAGTAAATGAAATATGTAACAAGTACGATAAGTAAATACTGTTAACAAGTTGAACCTTATTGTAAAAGTTATCAATGAACAAAAACAAATTATCACAGATTACTGTCAAGCTATGATTGTGAGGTTTTGTGAGTGACTAACTAAAACAACTGGGTGCATTTATATTGGCAACGTTAACATGCAATTTATCCAATTGTCCAAGGGCAACAAATCAAAATATATAACACACACACACACACACACACAGTCTTCATTATTTTGCAATATGTACACACACACACAGATGAACACACACACACATTCACACAAACACACATTCAGTCTCCATTCATTTTCCATAAGTACACACACACACACAGATGAATTGTTGAGAATTCAGTAAAGATGAATCAGTCTGACTGTGGTGACAAATGTTCACAGGTGTGTGCATCTGTCTCTCTGCTGCTGGACATCAGATGTTTGCCCAGATCCACACACACATACACACACACACACACACACACACACACTGGGCAAAAACACAAACAGATATAAACATTCTGTCTCTCTATCAGTCTCTGTATCTTTCTTTCTTTAAACAGTGTGTGAATGCCTGTAGGTGTCAGTGTTTGATACTGTGAGACTCAGTGTGTGTGTGTGTGTGTGTGTGTGTATTCAGGCAGATGAGAGCTCTGGGTACTTAAGAAGCCCCTGCGTGTGTGTGTGTGTGTTTGTGTTTGTACTGGATTCAGTCACACACTGCGGCTCATACAGAGCTCTGCTTCCACCAACCAGCTAATGAGAAGCTGTCATTGCAATTAGAAACCTGGCAGACGGAGAAATGGTTCACTTTTATACAGCCATCTGCCCTGACTGTTAAACCTCTCTCTCTCTTTCTCTCTCTCTCTCTAATTACAGAGAGAATGTGGATAGGGCTCTTTCATTTAAACACTCTTAGTGTGAATTCAGTCCTGACAGCTCACTTCATCATAAACACAATCGCATTAGGAAGAGTTTTATTGTTATAACAAACCACAGCATTAAAACTGTTTAGCAGCCTCGCATTATTCAGTCTGTAATTTTAACAAAACACTCTGACTGACTCGCACTCAAGCGTCTCATTGTTCAAAGACGTGTGGAGAAATGTACAGTACATGTACAGTAACTAGCAGATTACAAACATGATAAGTCAGCGGTTCTCAAATCGTCCGTCCTGAAGGGGGTTACGGTCAGCAGAGCACAGAGATGTTATTTACAAATTAAACTACATAATAAAACTATATATTCATGCATCGCTAAGATACATAAAAGAGCTTTTATAATATTTATAATTTCATCACTCAGTACAAGCATGAGCAGCGCGGGTTAAATGATTTTCCCTTATCTTCAAAACTATCACAAACTAAACAAGATGAGAAACATTCAGCCCTAAAACAAAATCACATGTGAGCTTCTGTGAACCAGTGAAGTGAACCTGATGGAAATTAGATTCCAGCAAACAATTCAAGGTTGTAAGAACATTTCACTAATGTTTCCACTAAGGGACAAAACATTTTTAAATGTTCTGGAAACATTCAAAACATCCAGATTTTAAACGCTTCAGTTTCACGTCATTCAGTTTGTATAAATTCTGTAACGTTAAAAAATGTTCCAACAGTAACTTATAATGATAAGAATAATAATGATAACTTTAAGAGAACTTTGGGAGAACATCAGTCAATAATCTGAGAACATTTTGTGTTAGCTGGGAGAGATGTGGATTTAAAGCCATGCAGCAGATGCATGAGTGATGGGAACAATTAAAACAACGGCTGAAAATCATAGATGTAAAATCTGTGATCAGTAACAAAAATCAGTAACAGAGCGATTTAAACATCCAGTCAAACGCATTCAACCCACGGCTCCTCAGACTCACACATACAACAGCATCACACCAGCTGATTTCATCACAAATATACAGATTTGTGTAAAGCACATCTGGAGATTAATACTGTGGAGGAAAGCGCTACTCTGTTAAAAATCTGTAAGTCAAAAATTATGGCAACATCTCAATTAATAATTTTAACACATTTACATATTTTATTTAATTACTGTGACTGAATCAATATGGTCATATTAGATTACACCAGACAAACTTTTTACGTTTTACTGTAAACATTCATAAAAGCATTACTGTGAAATATTTCATCACTTTAAAGGGTTCAAATACTTAATTGCCTTATAATTGCATTGTGTAGTAGTTTCACTCTTAAACCCTAATACAAGCCAAACACAGACCGAGACAGTATCATTTCTAACACAGCACCCATCAGTTATAATAACACACAAATCAAATCTTTAAAATCTTATTGTCACTTTAAAAGCCAGTCTTATAAATGCGATGCTTTCTGTTAGTATTAAACAGATTTAAAAATGATTCAACTATTCATCATTATATGACGTTCATCACATGAGTGAAGCTTCATATAAAAACTTCATATAAAACCACCTTCAGACAGACCTCAGCACTTTAACCATCTACAGATCTGCTTTGATTCCTCAATCAAACAGATTAATCTCTCTTTTCCCAGAATTCCCTGCGGCAGCAGCAGCATTGGGTGAAACTGGCACAAACCTTTATAGGAGAGTTTGAGACGGGGCACGTTGTTCTTGTTTCTCTGAGCGTCGATTCCCTCCGGTGCGCTGAGAGCCCACAGCAGTGTTACAATCCCCCACAGGTAGTCCATGTCCGCTGGTTCTGTGCGGTCCCCCGGCTTCTGCTAACCACGGCTGGTTCAGCTCTCCAGTCCTCCTGAAGACCACCTGAGGAGAAAGCAGGTGTGTTTGTGCTGGTCAGTCAAAGCGAGTGTGTGTGTGTGAGCCACACAACGATCACATCCCTCCTGATGAAGCAGTCACAGCCTCAGGAGATGGTCATGAGTGTCCACCGCCCTCGACTCACTCACTCTCTCACTTTCCAAATGTGTGTGCGTGTGTGTTGTTGTTGTTTTCCAGCGCGAAAGGCTGTGTATGTCCTTCTGTATCTTTTGCACTCTTTCTCTGTGAGTGTTTTAAATAGTTACTCAGCTGAAAGCAACGAAAGACTGAAGTAAAGATCGCAGAAGCCCTGAGCGCTTTCTCTCTCTCTCTCTCTCTC